>QVNW01000346.1:0-76956 GCA_014825475.1 Pseudomyrmex flavicornis | reverse complement strand
TAATAGATGTAAAAAAAAAAAAAAAAATAGATTCTATTTTGCTTAAAAAAATCACTCGAGAATATAACGAAATATGTGTGTGAAAAATGTTTGTGAAATAAATATTGTGTAGTTCTTTGAAAGTATATTTTTTGATATACGTTGCGATATTATATTTGCAATACTTTGCTTGTATTAATTTATACGCAACAATGTTACCGGATATTACGGCTTCGCGCAATAAAAGCGCTGTTTAAAAAAAAAAAACGAGAAAGCCGCGTATTTGTGTTTAGCGTACTTCGCGATGTAATTCCCGCCCGTAATGTTCTTGGGCAACACTTCATAGAATATTTCCGTTTTCCCTTAATTCTTCGTGACGTGTAACCAACACCACGGTTGCAAAACGAAAAAACGACGGGAGTACTTCCAGCTCTTGTAAAACGATGAAATTTTAATTTTTAATTTTGCAGGGTGTCAGAGCGGGAGATGTATTCCGAGCGCGGACGCTCGGGTTAAATTACGTGACGAGCGCGCAAAAACATCGCGCTGAAAAAGTCGGAAACACATTCACGAAAATAATACGCGATCATAAAAGCAAATATCGCGAGGGAGAAGTTTATTGTCTGCTGCACATTCGCGACGTTAATTACACATTGCGTTTCTTACACGCGATATAATAAAATGACGTGAAATATACATTGCATCAAAAAAATAATTAAAACGGAACAAACGGAATAATTATCAGGAAATATATTCCTATTGCCTTGTAAGCACTTATTGTCAATTGAATTTATACCAATTTGAATTTATTTTGAATAATTCTGGCAAGACAATAAATACGCATTTTTTAAGCTATGTATAATGGAGTGAAAACTTAGTATAATGTATCTTTCTTTACAGTGAACAAAAGATCGGTAAGAATTGAGGAAGAAGAAGACACAGTTGATCACACGCAATTGCTCCGGATAAAATTTCCAACGCATTGCATCCGAATTTTCAGACGATAGTCCAAGACTTTTAATTGTTCGCAAAGAATCGCGAGAGCGCGCGTCTAAAAGCGAGATTCTTATAATGAGATGCCATTTAAATCGCCCATCAACTCCGGCCATTATCTTCCGAGCCGGCGCGTCTTTCGCTCAAACAATCACGATGCATCGACGCTCTTTGTTTTCGACGCGGCAAAAAGACGCCGTGTCGTTACACCGACGGGAACGACGGGATCACGATCCGTGGCGGATTCATAATCCCCGCGAATGACTTAACTAAACGCACCCGCAGACCAGGAATAGGCCGTGTCGAATCATGATTCCCCTCTGTCTCGCGACCGACCATCATCTCTCTTGTCTTTCTCTATCTATCTATCTTTCTCTCTTGCTTTTCCCGGAGAGGAGTTATTCTCCCATCTATATTCCGTGGTGCAATCTATGTTAGCCCGCGCGCATCTATATACCCCATAAACCACTCGAAACGTCCCTCGACGGCCGCCATCGGGGACATCGCAATCCACCACGCCAGTGGTGTACAACTTCCTTTCGAAAAACGAAAGATACTGATAAAAATAATAGAAAAAGTAGAATTAGATTTGGAAAACTGATTTCGAAGTGGAAACACGCAAAAAGGGAATGCGAACTATGTTTGCGAATGTATTTCGATCGAATCGAGTGAAGTAATCGAAGAAAGAGAGAGAAGTATATTTATTTGGACGGATTCCTCGCACAGGCTATATTTTTACTAAGCAAGAAAATATTTTACTATTTCAAAAATTTGACTCTTTTGTTTCTCTCCACTAGAATTTAATCTCTCTAATTCGTTTTCTTTATCCGGAATATTTTAAAATTGCTTCTTTTATATGTGTGTACCATATCCATTTAATTTTGAAGAGCGAGCGAGAAAGTTTTTCGATTCTACACACTATTCCCATTAGCTAATCACCAGTAGTTCGTATCTATCGTGGTATCCACGAGTTGGTCAACACTGTTGAAAACGCGGGCGGGATCATCATCGACGGAACAGAAAGAGCTCGAGAGAGGACCGGGCGTAACGTCGGAAGTTTACATACGAATGCCTGATTTTCGCGAACGAAGAGACAGTGAGGCGCGCAAAACGCGCGCACGACTGAATGTGACGTGCTATCACGTCACTTGCTGTGCAATTACCCTTGCCAATTACGAAGCGACGTGATGAGAGAAAGAGAGAGAGAGAGAGAGAGTGTGTGTGTGTGTGTGTGGGAAGACCCACCTAATAGCGCCGACCCCAAATCCTCATGACGATCAGCGTCGATCTTGTTTCTGATTGCGCCGACACAAAGCATCGCGCTCTGAAAATACCTATCTACTACGGTAACCTCGAGCGCCCACAATCTGACGTAAAATACGTCGCGCCACGATGCACACCGTTAAAGCGGTTTACGTGATCAGTTGATCAGAGAGATGTCAAACGCGCGTTATATAAACTCGCTCGACGAGATAAATATAATACGAAATATATTGTTGCGTCGAAAGCGCTCGTAATCATACGCGAGAGAGTAAAAATATTTGACTAGAAGGGTACGAATAAGCAGCTTGTAAATACACGTGTCTCTCCGAAGTGACGTGATCGTTGACTAATTTTTTATATCTCGACACTCCTCGACTGCTCTTTTCTCCGTCGCCTGCAGTGCATATAATCGCGTTCTCAGACAAAATGATAATTCGACGCGCAGCGTGATCGAAAGATATTTTTAAATCATTTCACCAGGTGTTGAAGTTTTTGCGGGTCGTACATTACCGTCGCACAAACGGCGTCGCACAGACGCAGAACACGACGTGCACTCGACGTTACCATCGCGAATAATAAGATATGTGGCCAACACGGTCGCGTTATCTTTTTGTTGTTTTTTTTTTTTCGCACGCAACGCATCGCTCCGGGTTACTCACCATTACTCACGAGGCGACAAAGAGAAAGGAGATAACGGTGGAAAGAGGTGAAAGGGTGCCTTTTCGCCACACGGAGCCTAATTGTGGTCGATGTCACGACAAATATCGCTTCTCTCTCGCCCTCCCCCTGCCCGTCGTGCGTCACAGCGGCGCGTCGCGCTAGTTTACCGATACTTCCTATGCTAATTGCGTCCAATTAGCATAGCGATGACATAACGCTGCCGTATAGAGCGCGCGAGGCTCCGTGAGTTTTGGAGGGTACGTCCGTTTCCTCGTAAATTCGTCGATAGCTGCTCGTCGCCGTCTCTTCCACTTCCCTCGGTGGAAGTTACCCGACACGCACGACCATGACGCACACATTGCTGTACGTTCGCACTACGTTGTTACGTCGGTTTCCTCTGGCGTGTGCGCGTCCGAATGCGCAAAATGCGCGCCCGGCGATAAATTCGTCGATATGAAACCAGGAAGGGACGAGAAGCAGAAAGAGAAAGGAAGATCGACGAGGAGCAACCGCAACGCGAGAACGCTGATTGGCCATGTAGTGGAAAAGGAAGATCGCATCGGAAAAGAGAAGGAGCAAGAGAGAGAGAGTAAGGGAGATGTGACTTTCATCGATATCATAAAGCACCGTTCGGGGGTTGGGAAGTTCCCTCCGGGCGACAGTGACACGACGGGTTTGGTCGACTCGTAAATTCGTCGATATGCAAAGCAGCTTCTCTCTTCCATCGCTTCCTCTTCTCCGCCTCTTTTCTCGCTCTGCAGTCGGGCAAACGTTTCTTCTTTCTTTTTTCTTTCTTTCTCCGCCTTAGGCCGATGGCGAATAAATTCGCGAGCAAACGAGCGACTACCCCGATTTTCGAGACTAGTCGTGCTATACGGCGGGTTTTCGGGGTTACTCTCTTCTCTTCTCGGGGTCACGCGAACGATTGCGGTTCGTGGATAATCGTCCGCGCGGTTCCTCCAACGTTTTCGCAGGTAAAAACACACCTAGAGATATCGCACAGTCAGAGAGCGATCGTTAATTTGCATGGGAATGATGAGAATGGCACACAAAGGCGACTGCTACAGAAAGAAGTCTCGTTCGGAAAATATATAAGGCACTTTTGTGCCCTTTTTTTTTTGGTCGGAAAGTTTTGCGGTTTTGTCTCTCATTTTGTTACATTTCTTTCACACTAACTTAGACCCACACACATTGATCTTTTTCTTTCGGTGTCCTCTTTACACACTCAAAGCTGTTAAAATCCTGATTTTCAAGTTTCTCGGCTATTTTCTACTCCCATGATATGCTATTGTTACTTAACGTGTAAAGTGTGTGCTATATGCTATAAGTACAGACTTGTTTCAACATCCTTGTTCTTGACGTATGGACACTCGCAGCAAGACAAACTGAAACTGGCTTTGCGATCAAAGAAAATTCTAAAAAAGTTGACGAGCGCGATAAATTTCACAGCTGTATTGCCGAAGAAGCAAGAAAACTTACGCGTTTCACTCGCCGCACTATCCCATCAATAACACGGGAAATGTACGCGGCGCGTACATTGATAACAGGTTGAACTAATGGCGGAGATAGTTGTATCCTTAAATAAACTCTCACTCGCTCTTAAAGAAGATCCTGTGAAACACGTCGGGCGCACAAACATCTCGACGATCCCGTCCATTTTATCAGCGCGGTTTACAACACGCCCGTATTTATCATGCACTTCAATATTGTTGTAACAGCGTAACGCGAGATCGCGCATGCATTAACTCGAGAGGATAAATAAATAACGCGGAAGCGAATGGGAACATTCGCGCGCGCATAGACGGCTTGTCCGTTTATTTCTCTCTCTTTCTCTCTCGCTCGTCGTTCTGATAAACAATTCTGTTTCCGCGCGGCGCCGACCACTAAAACCGCCTTATTACGATCATCGTTAACACTATCTCCGCGTCACAGTCGCGAGGCGACCGTTGTTACGCGCGATCGCGTTTTGCTAATTCAGCTATGGAAATTGCGAACAGAATTTCCTCACGAAACCAGTTCTCTGAGAGATTTTGCGATCTCGGTCTGATCGATGTCAAGTGAAATTAATTGTAAAAACTCAAGAACGGAATATTTTTGAGATGCACAAACGTGAGTTGTGAATTTATTACCAAATTTCGCGTAATTTGACTAAATTTTCTTCGAACAAAAATTATTATTACAAGAGAAATAAAAAAATATATTTTTTATAGCATCTTCGAATGTTTTTCAATGACTATGTTAGCGACAAAAATGTAGAAAACCATCACCTTTATTTATCGTCGTGTTTAACGCCACGCGTAAATTGCTTGAGGTATTATTTGTTCGAAGTAAAGATCGCCGGAGAAATTTAACGTCAAATTTAACGTCAGCGCGAGATGGGAATCGAACGACTACTTTTCAACGCTGAAACGCACACGTCGTCCGGAATACGAAGCGAAGCCCGAAGCCCTCCTATTTAGTGCTCGCGCGAAGGTTGACTTTAAGTGTCTCTCTCGTTAACGATTCGCGAGAAGCGCCTCGTATAAAGCATACGATCTTTCTTCTCTTTCTCTTCGTTTCCCCGAAGGCGGCGTATCGGTTTTCCGGTGCGACGAACAACCGCCCGGAGGAGCGCATTTGTATTTCGCCTTTATGCCGTGATTATGGTCGAGTTAAAGTTTAAACTGGCGTATCGTTCAAGATAATGCGGGATAAAATCGCGCCGAACGATCACCCAACGGTAGCCACGTAGACGTTGAACGGAAAACGAGGTTGAAACCCCGGGAGGGACGGGAAATCGCGAAGAGAGACCCCGCGATATTACGCCAACTTTACGATCCAGAACTTAGTTTGCATATCAATGGAATATATACATCCGCCTTCAAGAAAATCCGGGTAAGCATTTTTTATTTTTTTATTTTTTTTTTTCGAAAAAAGCAGCGCGACGCCGTCGCGGAAATTGGGACGCGCGTTCGCGACTCGCGCGAAGTGAGTCCGACTTTCGCGTATGCGCACGCGTTATTGATAAACGCTTTATCGCGTTCCGGCTCCTTTGAATCGGCAAAATAAAGTTCCGCGCGAGCGAGTGCGCCGAGAAGAAAGAAGGTGGCTGCCGTTTTCTTCGTTCCGGCAGATTTTATCGCGCATACAGCGCTCCGCGAAATGGCATACTTGAAATTTCCGTCGGGAAGAGGAATCGCGATATCGCGTGCCGGAGACGAGAAATATGTTAAGAAATACATACAACATATGTATACACAAAATATATAAGATTAACTTATTAGATATAAAATAAGCTATTAAATAGAATCGCGGAAAAATAAATTCTTTTTAAAAAATGTAAACGGATGCGATTTAATTATAATGTAAACCGTACAAAAAATATCTAATGCTGTTTGCTTACAATATATCACTGCGCTCAAATATGCTTCTTGTGAAAATGTAAGAAAAGCATATACAACATTCTTCTCTCTGAAGTGGTGTTATAAAGGATCATGAAGCACAACATAAATCTAAGTTTAAGAGAAACGTGGCAGCTTCGATAATGGAAAGTTTCCCTTCTTTTCTCGGGACGCGACACGCGATGAACTTTCCCGGTAAAGAGCAACATCGAGTGGCACTCCCATGCACAATCCCTCCCTCCCTTCTATCGACTCTTCGCGTCGATAGAATATTTTATTTAATGAAGACCTAATATAAATATCGAAGATTAATCGAGGCGTAATGCGCGCTCGTTCCCGGATGATAAACTACCCCGGTGGGCGACCGATAACAGCGGAGTCACTGTCCATCAATATTACGCATACCGCCCTCTCGAACTGACTTTATATCCCGATGAGAAAAGTGAGTTACCCACTTTTCCTCGTCTTCGGGAGTCTCGCTTCCACCGCTCGGGAAAGGAAAATCCCTTCCAAATATAATTATGTCGAGTGACCTCGTTACCGCGCCGCTTCCCATCCTTCAAAGTCGTTATAAACCCTCATAAATTATAACGAAGTTCCTCGAGGAGATCTCTGTCAAATCGCGCCACCGTCGTACATTCTCCGATCGGTCGGAAGCTTCAAGATTATGGTAACGAGATTTTCATGTCATATTTCTCTTACATATGCAATATTTAACGTATGAAAATCGAACATTGCTATTCACACTCGGTTCAATATTAAAAAAAAATTAAGACTCAAATATCTGTTGCGGTAAAAATAAATTCTCGTAATTGTCTTCAGTTTTGCGCTCGCAATAAAATAAATTACAATATCCCGTGTATAATAACATACTACTGACGCGCTTTTATCGTAAATATAAACGTAATGCTCACGCTATTGGAAAAATCTCCCATTTGACGTGGAATTTCCTCTCCGACGAGTCAAGCCGTCCGTCACGCATCAACGGAATTCCGGAAAAGCGACGCGGATAGAGTGAAGGAGAATAAAGCCGCATGGTTCATAAACAATTCCATATGGTCCCGCGTGCGTTCGCCGAGCGGCACTTACGACCACCGCGATCGCGCGTCTTCCTAGTTTCCTCGATATCGTCTCTACTTTACTTTCACCATTTCCGGGCCTCGCCTCGGCAGCATTTATGCCTCCGTACCTCCACCTACCGGGTTATATGCCTTCGGGATTGTTATATATACGCTCGCCGACGATTACGCCACCCTCGCTTTGGCAAAGCGAGGGATGGAAACGCGGCGGAGAGAGGAACAAAGAGAGAGAGAGAAAGAGAAAGAGTTCCATAATCGTAACGTGGCCCAGAAGGTCGAGCTTCAGTTCGGACGAGCACAAATCTCCCGTAATGACAGATAGACGCCGAAAGCGTCCCCCTCGTGTGTGCTCGTCCATGCCAGCCACCGCGAGAAAATGTCAAGGGGTTGGAGAAGCGTTGCGAAAGAATTTCTCCCCGCGCACACTGAGGTTTCCGTGTAGACGGATGGGCGAGTCGAAAGCCTTTTATCGTTGCCAACGATGGGGCTTTATGATAATCGGTACGTATCACCGGTATTCGAGAGCTTTCTTTTTGTTTTTTAAGTAATGAGAACATATTTTTTATCCGAAAGAATCATTTCTCAAAGAAGTTAAATGAGGACATTGTATATATATAATGTTTAATTTTATTTAACACTAAAATTTTATTTGCTTATGTTATAAATTTTATTAGCGCATTGCGCTAATTCCCGTCAAAAGGAATTTTAATTCGCGTGTAACAGCAAAACGACACGTTATCAAACAAATGTCAATAAACCGAGTAAAACTGCATCGAACGACGTGAACAACATCCCGATGCAGTTGGTTCTATAACGTTGCGGTGATATATTAACGCGAGTCCCCTCGCTTTTATAAATCACCGAAAATAACAAAGCAAAGAGCTTGAAATAATGAAACAACTATTGTAACGTCGCTCAGAGTGTCGCGAAACTTGCACGTCGCTACGTGCGCAATCAAATACAAATCGAGTCGAGGCGAAGCGCGGAGACGATTTTACAGCCGAGTTTTTTTCCCTCCGGGCAGATTGACCATTTGACCATTAATTCCAATCACACAGACCGGTGACTTTTAATTACCAATGAAATTCCCGGAGCATTGCCTGATGAGGAAAAAATTACCGATCCACACTGGCGCGGACCCTCCCTTCGGGGGATCAATCTCTTCTTTCTCTTTCTCTCTGTTCTTTCGTCTTTCGTTGGCCGTCCACTCCGCTTTTTTTTCCGAAATGTTTTCGTTCCCCAGGGGTGATCGAGAAACTAAATAGCCCGTTGTCGTCGTCGTGTAGACGAGGCGCTGTACTCCTGTTGGCCCCGGAATCCGCGCAGGATGCCGGGCATTCGCCCCGGAAATGAGCGAAAGCGAAAAAACATGTTTGAGCTTCGGGCCAAAGTGTCGTCAGCGCTTGTGTCAGATGAGCAATTGAATAAAGTGGAGGCGTCAATATGTGACGACATCCGGATATACGACGAGAACGATAAAGTCGGACACTTTATAGATAATCGCGCGTCAATCATCTTATTGTTAGACATGGATTGCTGACGAGTTTTTTCAATTTCTCGCGTAAGCTTTCAGCAGGTATTTGTCGAAACGTTAAAACAGTTTACACGTTTACAGATATTTTGTATATAAATTTTTCTACTCTGGTAAAAATGCTTACAACGCAGATACACGATCCTCACGCTTATGATACGCTTCCTACGTCTCTTTAAAAGTATTATTATCTTATCGTTTAAACGAAGCACGACGTTTCTCTACCTCTTGATAAAAAGAAATATGATTACTACATGGTAGCGTAACTTTATTTTAAAATGATAAAACGTGATATATCTTTTTCCTCCTATTCATTTGTGACGTCTTGTTATAAAATATTAAAATTACTACGCTTATATTTTACGTACATCTTATATACATATATATGTGTATATATATGTATATGTGTATATACATATATATGTGTATATATATGTATATGTGTATATATATAAAACACTACTACTCATTTATTGTTTTCGTTTCTGCAATGAAACGCGCCCAGCGCTATCTCAATAATTGTATATATTATTCAAGTCGAGCCGCAACGGTCATTTGTCAACGGTATCGTTTCACGCGATAAGACAGAGAGAAACACTCTACTGCTAAATCTCGAAAACTTCGTGGAAGAGCGTCTACTATAGATGTGTCTCACTCAAAAATATTTTAAACAAATCTCTTTGTCGCAAATCCACATAAAGTAAATATCTCTTCTGTCAGTATATAAGATGCTCTGAGAGTCATTACGTCAGTAACACTTCACCGTTCATTACTAGCTATTCAGTTCTCAATCAAGTGTCCGTAAATACGTATCTATATCGAGTTTTTCAATTTCTTTATGAATAAGAATAATGCGTGACAAGTGTTGTGTTTAATTATCCTAATTGATGTTCCATTTCTGTGATTCTTTGTGTGAGAAAAATCATTAGCGCTACGTTTCGCGGAGGCGGCGAGCATCGCAGCAGCACGAGACGAGCACCGTAGATCCAGCGCGAGAAGAGGCAACGATTGCTGATAAAGAACACAGGTTTCGGTCAGCGTTGGCACGCATCGGCGATTTTTCCGGAAACATAGTTTTGCGCAGTTCAACAGTTAAAACGGTAAAAAGGAAACCACAATTTCCGCGTGATATCGTTTTTAAATATAACACAGAACTGTTAATTGGCTGTTAGGGTGACGATTGTGTTATACTTCGCCACGTTTGCAGTTTTCGAGAACATATTATCAAGCAAAAAATACATTCTCAAAAATGACACCACGCGGAAATGGCAATATCTGTATATTAGATTTGTTATCTTGAAATTGCGTAATTTTTCTGGAATAAAATGACGTCATTTTTTCCGGAAACATAGTTTTGCGCAGTTCAAAAGATAAAACGATATAACGGAAACCGCAATTTCCGCGTGATGTCATTTCTAATATAATTTTGAAAACAGTTTTTGCGCAGTTCAAAAGATAAAACGATATAACGGAAACCGCAATTTCCGCGTGATATCATTTCTAAATATAACATAGAACTGTTAATTGGCTGTTATTTAGGGTGATGATGTTATACTTTGCTACGTTTGCGGTTTTCGAGAACATATTATCAAAAAGAAAATATATTTATATTCTTAGAAATGACATCATGACGCGGAAACAGCGGTATCTGGGTATCAGATTCCTGAGAAATCGTGTAACCCTTTTCCGGAACAAATGTAACGTTATTTTTGTCCGAGAATTTATTTTTGCGCAGTTGGATAAAACGATATATCGGATTTCGCCATTTCCGCGAGATGTCGTTTTCCGATACAACGCACAGAGTTTTCATACTCGCGAAAAATATATTTGTTAATATAAAACCGGTTTTCAACTGTGACCTGTGTAATAATTTAGACGAAATAGACGACGTTTCCGGCATCGTCTCTAGAAATACGACGTACGGCGCGCGCCAGAAGCAGCTGTATTTCCGCAATAGCAAAGTGCACAATAACCGTTGAACTCAAGGTTCGTTATAATTACGGACTTAATCGGAATGCAGCAAAACCCGTCCTCGTTCGTCGTCCCGCCAAGAATATGCTAAGCAGAAAGCAACATATGGTAATAGCTGCGCGATCTATTTCGTAGTCAGCACGAGTACTATCTGATCTCTACGTGTGCCTGACTTTTCCGTAAATATATATATACATAACACCGTAATTCTTGATTTTACGAGTAATTTTAAACATCACCAGTGATACGATCAAGATAAATTATAATGAAAAATTGAAAACTGATTAGCGCGGAGCACACTCTTGTTATCTAAAGATATTAATTTTCACGGATCAGCAAAAAAAAGACTTCTCTTTTTTAAAGTAAATATTATTCGTTATGTCTCAGCAATAAATTATAAAGCGTAAACGGTTTATATATCTCTAGAAAACCCTCGGGAACCCTTGTGTGTCGAACGGTCAAAAGTAAATCTTCGAAAATCGTCGCAATAAAATTCGATCATCGCGGTGAAACGTGCCGATCGCAATGAAAGCGATTGGGCCCTTCGCGTTATTTCAATAAAGCAAATGGAGTAGGCCGCTCTATATTTTTCTACAGAATGGAAAAGAGCCGAAGAAAGAGAAGAGGAAGGGGGAGAAGGTACGCGCAAGAGACGGGGCTATGATGGAGCCGTCAGTACATCGTGATCCACGCATCATCAACATTGACGACCTCCGTCCGCTTTTTGGTCTCGACGAAGCCCCTCTTCTCAGGGCCATTGCGCCAGTTTACGAGCCTGCAGGGAGATCTGTTGCCTTCCTCTCTCTTCCTTTCCGTCTCGCTCTGCGCTTCTCTTTCCGCGCGTCGTTGTTAGTAGCTGCTACTGCCTGCTACTGCCAATCGCTCAACGACGTCGACGAAACGCGTTTTCGGTAAACCCGTGACGTCACCGTCTAATTCACCCTTCACGCCTTGTTACGTCGCGCGGTAACGTACCGTTTTACGATTTCGTCGCGCGCCGCCTGCGAATCGCCAATTGTTAATTAGCATTCTCGCGGAAGACACCAAGGGTAAGGGCGCGTACAGTCTATCCGGGGGAGATGTGGGAAGCACACGTTTTCTACGAAGATTTACGCGACACAACTGGTGAGTTCTTGTACATATCCGCTTCACGCAATCTACATTCATCGACGCGTGTCAACGACGTGCGTGCCGATGTCTATTGTTAAACCTGCGTCTAACATCGCGCGTAAGGCTGTATACGTACACATGTGTACGATGCGTTGACGCAACATCAATCACATGATAAACAACAGCAGTTAGAATTTAAGGGAATTATCGCGAAAAGAAACTCTAGTTACGTATAATTACGAAAATTACTGGTAAATATTATTATTTTAATCTGACGATACAATTAAAATAAACAAATATAATCTTAGATAAATGAGAATGCTTTATAATCAGATAATATCTATTTATGGATCTTCTATATGTTAGTAATTATATTAAGTAATTATATAAAGTTAACTAAATAATATGTCATCAAGGAGCAACAATATGCTCGACTCTGTTTGCTTAATATTGTAATTGCTAGGTAGATGGTGGACGTAGAAACGGTAGAAACGTTACGGGACGTACGCAACTTAATGCAACTATTATATAAAAGTGAAAGTTTTGCAAGGGGTACTACGATTAAAGCGTAGTTACATGCAATATGCGGGTCGTTTGCAAATTAATAATTCATCGACAATTAACCCTTCGCAGGTGGTCAGAATAAAATGCAAGACAACATATGTTTGCTCTTGATGAATCATAGAGAAATTAGCATAACTAACCCGCCACGAGATCATTAGCATATTCGTGTCGATAGACCAGTGTACGCCGGGATCTCGCATGTTTGCCGCTCGTCCTGTACTTCTGACAGCACTTTGAAGTTATCACACGGACGTGACGAAGGAAACGTTTTTTCCTCGCATTGTTGACGGATACGCTTTCCGATTTGCATGCAACTTTTTAATATTTTTCTCTCGAGTGAGATGAAAAAAAAAAAAAAAATACATAGATAAGTGCGAAAGAACCTAGTTTTGCCGATAATATGTTCTATTATTATATTCTATTGTCTATATTGTTTTAATCTTTAGAGCAGTGTGAATTTGAAATTTCGGATCGAAATCTATCTCGGATATTTAAAAATAATTGAAAAAATGCCTTAAAAGATATTTTAAAGACATCAGTGTGTCATCATTTTAAAGAAAATATATAACAAAATTACATTTTTAATAAATAAATTTAAAACTTTGTGATGAAAAGGTTAAATAATTTTTGTTTTGTTGAGAGAAATATTTTGCTCGAATAAAACAAAGAAGAGTAAATCTATACATAGCCTTGCGTTATTTCAAACTCAGCTGCTATCTCGAACCTGCTTTTCCTCTTTCATAACCGGTTATATTTCGATTTCGCAAACTTTTTTTTTAAACTAACCTTTAGATCAGCGTGAATTGCGAATCTAGCGCTTTTCTCGGCTATTGGAAAGCGGCCGTGTCGCTTCGATATTGCGTAAAAATAGTAAATTCGAAGTTGCATCACCGTCCAATTCGGCCCGGAAAATATTTAATTACTGAATTCGAAATAGTGCAGTGGCACGTCAAATTCCTTCTATACGCTGGCGCGAATCCCACGAGGTGTGTGTTCAACTGCAACAAGCTTTAGTCGTGCTCCATCGCATTGCTCGAGCCCTCTCTATTTCGATTTACTATTTATAGAACGCACGCGGATATCGATAATAAGATAAATCGACTGCGATTGTGCGTGAAGAGACGTATACGCGTTGTATGTACACGATTATTACGACATAGGTAATCTAGACGGAGTACACGACTATAATACAAGTATACGGAAGCGTAGAAATTACTGATAATTGAGAAAAAATTATTATTATCGCGTAAATTGATGTTTAACATCTCTAGCTGAACAATACAATATTGTTCATAACTAATAGTTTAATAATCCCGTTTGAAACAATCGATTATATTCGGCAGCAATTATTCATCGACCCTACCCGTTCGAGAGTTTAATTAATGAATAATTCTGTGTGCAAATCGGTCCTATCGGATGGTTTATCCTCATTATCAAATAGCGGATCGCGCTACAAAGCTGCGTAAACCCTGATCCGCACGTGATAGAAATGACAGTTGCGATTGCGGACTGCTCTATACGCAGCGGCCGAACGTGCCTACGTTTCGGAGAAACCCGGGCTCCATAGAGAGCGATGCATGCGTAATTAATGAAACCAATAAAGCCGTTCGCGCCCGTGGAAATTCGTTAAATTTAATTGGACGCGAGTAATAGAAGATGGGGTCGGGCAATTCGTGGACGGCGGGAAGAGAGAGAGAGAGAGAGAGAGAGAGAGAGAGAGTTCAGGTGGATTCTAAACACGACACCGGGGGAGAAACATCCGAATCCGCGATAGGCTGATAGAGAAACGAGCGCACGTGAAATTTGAGGGTCGTTAAAAAGCGACGGAAATCGGCGTAATCGTCTCTGGGAAATAAAACGCCATGCGGAAACGTGAATATTTATTCGTGAGAGTCACAAAAGAATCTTCGAATACAAAACCACCTTTTTTATGTGCGAAGAAGAGCTCGTTTTATTGTTAAACGCGTTTTTAGCACCCGCTTTTATTTAAAGCTTTGCTACCGCAAATTATTATTTGTATTTTTGTGTCCTCATCGCACATGTAGTTCGAAGTAACTATTAATGATAATTAAAAGACAATTTTTGATTATAGAATATCAAAGAATATTTTATTCTTATTTTAGCAAAGAGACCGCGCGCAAAAATACCTGTTGACAAATTGATGATAAAACACGTCATCGTACAGCCATCTGTTAGAACAGCAAGGAACTCGCAGTCAGTCGTAATGGTCGGGTTATTCGCGACGATATCTATCTGTATCGGAATGATCGCGCTCGTTTTGCAGCACGGTAATAACCATACTAACTCGCATGAATATTAATGCGTGTTAATGCGCGACACGGTTATTGGTCGTCGCGAAGACCGAACGTGCGCGCATGCTGTTAGCGCGCGCATTTTTGACGTAAGCGAAGGGGAGGGTGGATGTTTAAGGGAGAGATGTTGCCGCGCGTCATCGATCGAGAGAGCGCAATATATCGCGATTAATCTGACTGACTACACTGTAACAACGTTTCACGGTGGCAGTCGCATCACAGAAGCCGGAGTCTCGCTGTTTACGCCACCGTCGCGCGTTTCTCCGTCAGTTGTTGGGAATTCGGTCGGCACTGAAATATCGCATTTCCAACTAAATCTGGCCGAATCTAATTTTACGGGACCCATGTGCATTAGCGGATTAATGCACTCCATTCCTGGCGGACCAAGTGATGAGCTGTATTTGCATGGCATTATACTTGCGTACCCTTCTCCTCCCCGTCTTCCCCCGTTCCGCCTCCCCCGCTCTCGTTTCGTCCCTTCAATCCTGTCTCTAATTATACGTGTAGCGCCACTATCGGGCCCTCTTGTGCGCAGGTGATAATCATATTACTATCCTATCAACGTTATTGCCATTCCTGAACGCATACCACGATCGCACTATTTGAAGTGCTTGGACTAGTGCGGAATCGATCGTACGCGCTAAGAGGCTTCGTCCTCCTCCCTCCCATCCTCCCCCGAATGTCCTCTCGCAGTTCATTCGAGGAAGGACCGAGGAGAGAGAGATTAGACAATGGCTTTGTATTTGTCAATTGACAATTAGCGTAGAATCTAATGGAATTGCGTTGTATAGTAAATGCCGAACATATATTCCCTGCGCCACCGAGGAAACGCACGTTCCACGCATGAGGTGTTTTGTGTGTAGTTTACGTAATACATTTAATATCGAAAATGTGCATGTACACAAATTTTACTTGCTTTTAGTTAGCAGTTCAACACATTGAATTGTTAAAAAGATTGACTCTCTAAAAATACTTGTATATTTTATCTAATATTTATATCCAATTACTCTATTGTTAAAACATTATTTGAATGCAAGGTTTATCTACCTATGGATATTTTTTCTTGATAATGTTTGCGAGTCTTCGTTATTGCTGATATAAAGGTAAAAAAAACTATATGTCTCCCAGACAGAGCGCAAACAAAACTTGAATAAATAATGATCGAAACGAGCAATGAACCTGAATTCGCCAACTCTCATGGAAGTTGCCGAAAGTAGAACGCGAAGCTATCAGGCAGTCTCGAGCACGAGCAATGAAGAAATGCGCGAGGTAGTATCAGTTACATACATAGATATACATAAGTCCGATAATTTTGTTTGTTCAAGCACAGAAAATAAATTCACGCGATAAAATACAGAAAAAGATCTTTGGATCGTCTCTAGACAGAGTTATGTTCTTTTATCTTCTATTAATTACGCGTTGATAAACTTTTCTCGTACTTCGCATAAGCAAAAATAGAATTGTATACTTTTTCAAAAATTAGAGTATAAAGATCTGTTTAAAAATATCTCTAAAAACAAAAACTAACAAAATACATCCCGAATATGTGTTATAAAAGAATCATGTACATCTCGTTATTAAAAAAATGAACACATTATCTTACTGTACCGACACATGCCGTGAAATCACGAACGGACTTTCGGCGCCGTCGGCAATTTTGAAATACGCACGCGGAAAGCGTAATTTTTTGGCGTCCAGCAATTAGAGTGGAAGTGCAGAAGAAATCGTCGTACTCTGTAATTCGTTTGCACAAACACACTCGATGTGCGCCGGCGGCGGCGGCGCCTGTGCTCATACGTCCCCTGTTACGTACGAGCATGTACACGCGATATGCAAATCCGCAGATAATGCGCATCGTAGGTGATCGCGGCCGGTCGTAATTCGCGCAACCCGTGCATTTTTCTAATGAGATTTTTTTTTATAATTAAAGGATAAGGCGTGCCGAGTAGAGCGCCGCGCGCGTACACACACGTATCTTAACGCTCCTTTTTTATCAATTTTTATCAACGTAATTCGGTTCAAGTTCGCGCGCGCGTGTTATCACACGAAGTCACTCTCAGGAAATGGACTCATTCCCTGTCATTAGTTCATTATTTAACGATGACACAATATCGCGATATCCACTAATGCTCTCGAAATGGCGGTATATCGCGAGCTTTCCCTCGTCTTTCTTTTTGTGTGTGTGTCCGTCTCTCTTCTCGCGACGCGTTTCGATATCTTTCCGAGATAAATCGTATGATTAATCGTCCAGAGTGAGCGTAATCAAAACGTTATCATCGCCTCTCTATGTTTATCTACATTTAGTTCGTTTTGTTCTTTCAAATTATCGTGTAGCGTGGAAAATATTGTGAGATAATGTATTGTTCTATTCAAGTGTAAATAATTGATTTCGTTGTAGAAAGACATAGATATTTATATGTTTAAAATTATATTACATGACTCACCGTATTGCTAACCGAAAAAAACCGCAACATCTTGCAGATCGTACTCGATGAATCCCCGATGCTCCCCCGTCCTTAAAGATTTCGTCGACACTGGGACGCTCCACGAATCCACAATATTCCAATATTTGCATTTCATAAACACTTTTTACTCGCGATATTCGAATCACTTCCGCGACAATGGCCGCGAAACGGGCGAAAACTCACTGATTACACGGTACCAGTAAGAAACACTTTCGCTTTGCACCTCGTTAAATCCGCTCTTCAAATTAATAACATAACGATCACTTTACCAATTTGCGATTGAAACTCAACACACGTCGGGCGATCGAAATGTTCAACGTTTAACTCAACAAAACTTTCACTAAAATCAAGAAATAAACTCGCGTTTTGTTTTACTCTGTGCACTATTAGAAAAACTGTGGTAGAAGTCGTCTTGTTCGTTCAAATTCGGGCCGGGTCGTCTAACGTCGTCGCTAGAGCTCCAGCCGAATTCTCAGAGACTGAATTTCAGCTTGAAATCTCGGAAATGGCGCGAACTTTTTCCGTCGCACTGTTTTGATTCGGATTCTCGACGATCACTCCGAAAACTTGTTACACGGTTACGCACGGATTTACGCGAGATAAATAACACTCACGGGATTACAGGATCGATTCAACTGTCTAATCGGTCCAGCACCAACTATGATTGATCAATTCGGCTAATTGACTAATGCGATTAAGTTATATCCGACAGAATCGGCCGATTAATTAATATTAATCGGTTGAAAGTGATCCTTAGTCTCGAATTTTCGATGTTTTGTACATTCGTAATCGCGGACTTGTGCACGAATTCCAACCGATCGTTGCGAAAAAATGGCGCGAACTGCGTGGCTTCACACGAAACTCGACAAATACAAACTCTGTTTTGATATGTTACACACCTCGATATGTTCGACGACAACAAAACTCCGATTTCAATGTTTTGCTTTGCAATTCTTCGTTCTCAGTGTAAATATTATGTAAGATGTTAACAGTGAGAGGAGCTCTTCGCGTAGAAAATCAGCGAAAACTCGCGCGACCTTAGACTCTCGATGCAACGAAGAGGGCGTAAATATCCTCCCACATGAAGTAGCACCGAATGATGTCTTGTCCTTATTCTCAATTGGTTCGCGTCTGTTCTCATGAGAGCAAATTTCTGATTGGCCTAACGTCATTAAGCGCAATATAATTTCTTATCATTTTTGTGCCCCATGCTCTGTATTCACTGTTTCTCATCTAGATCAATTTTCTTTTTTTTGTTTCGCGGTTCGATCGATATTATACAAGTACATTATATTACAGAAGAAACTGTAGATATAAATGCTGTTGATATAAAAACTGGAAACAAATTGATACTTCAAAAATATACAGTTACAATCCAGATTTGTTCGAAAAATTTAAATTATGTTTAACGGATGTTTTATTATAAATAAAGAAATTACAAAAATACGCGAAACACATTGCACGTATTTTCATAAAACATAGGTCTCTCTCTCTCTTTCACACAAAGTTATTTATTCGTAATATTAAATTCGTGACGAATTAATCGGGTTAGTATAATCAGAGCGCGGCTAATGTGTGTTGAGCGCCAAATGCTGTTTCTAACGTAATCAAATTTGCATTGTGTCTCGCGTTGAAAGAGAATACCGAATGCATCTCCGTTTGTCGGCACGAATAGCTGTGACTAATCAAGCATTTCGTTCTAGTATTCTGATATTGTCCGTCATATATCAGAAAACGCACACAGTGTATATATCAGAGTAAACAAGCGAAAATAGTTTCGCTGAGTTGTGAATTATCGTCTATTTTAAATTAATCTAATCTGTTAAAGCCGTTGTGCGCTCGCTATCATAGCTTTGTAAGATAATACATGCAAAATTTATATCCAAAGTTTTAGAAATAAAATTCTTCAGAGATTCTTATTTATAGACAAATAGCGTACTGTACATACGATACAGTTCATACGATAAGTTTTTTTTTTTAATTTTATGTTTTATAACGTTTTTCAATATACCGTTACATGCTGCGGATTAATGCTGGATCGAGTGTTTTTCTTTTTTAATATTTTTGAAACAAGACTTTATCGTCAGATTTATCTGACACTTCGAATAGCTCATATTGTACAGCGCCGTAAAGGCAAGTTTTAATCTCACTTTGCTTTTTGGTCTGAGGGAGATATAAAGCCTGCACAATATGCACTCGAGATTATTGAGGTTGCATCTAAAGTTGTTTAATTATTCCAGATAAAAGTGCAGTTTAGTCGACAGCTTTAAGAATTCGCATCTGAGTCAGATAATACTGTTTAATTGGCGAGCACATCATTTCGGGCCGGTAATGCTGCTTAATTGGCGAGCGGAAAACAATGCGCCGCATGCGTTCATTATCCGTTGGTATTTAGCAGTTATATTGCACGTGAAAAATTCGTTTGCGGATACGCATTTCTACGCGTAAACTGCCGAATGCCGATGAAAACACCATAGACTGAGTGTCGCATGATTGGCAGCGATTATACGTATGTTGTTTGATGACTGATAGCTCGATTTTTGAAAATAATTGCGTGTAGAAATATTCAAAGATAAGTCAATGCTTAGTTATATAAAATAAATAAATAGCTGCATGCAGATAAAAATTGTTGCTGGAATAGTAAGAAGATTAGTTATTATATGGTCGGAAAGAAAAATCCGCTAAACCTTTTGAATTTTTAATATTAGTGTAATATAATTAATTCAATTATCTTGTAAGCAATTAATCCGAGTTTAATTCTCGGGCATTGCAGATTTCTCTTTGAAAAGTATGTTTTCATTTAAAAATTCAATCTATATAATGATAACAAATATTCGTAGCGGCACAAATATTTCTCTAATAAAATAGAATTAATTTTTTTCCTATGTAAATGTGTGTGAATTCAAATTTGATTTTTAACTGATATTGTATTTTAAATTTTGAAATTACTTTATAATCAAGGAAATATATAGAAATTAGAGACAAAAAGAGAGAGAAAGCTGAGATAAAAACAGAAATACGAAAAGCAACATTTACTATTAGTCTAATTATTTTGATATAAGTTTTTTACTTATATTTAAATATCCACCATTTTGAAACATGAGTTATATTTAGATCGAAACTACAGCTATGTATCTGCGATGGTGGTGTAATGGTTAGCATAGTTGCCTTCCAAGCAGTTGATCCGGGTTCGATTCCCGGCCATCGCAGGGATTATTTTTGCTAAAGTCTATAATACTTTTTTTATTTATTTTTTATGTATTTGAAAAGAAAAATTTTATATATAGATATTTAAATAAAAATATGTACATATAAAACTATAAAATGTGTATATAATAGAAAACAAAAAGAGTTCCGGTACCGGGAATCGAACCCGAGCCTCCTGGGTGAGAGCCAGGTATCCTAGCCACTAGACCATACCGGAGAACGTTTTCATTCTTCTTACACACGTACACACACATACACATAAATTTTTTAAACAAAGAAATATTTAGAAAATATTAAATAAATAAATAATAATGCAGCATTATTGTTGTTAAATTCAGAGAAACTGTTGTGATCGATCTAATAGATGAAATAAACTTATCTGTTTATTTATGTATCTCTCTCTCCAATTCTCTATTGTAGTTCTTTATTTGCAAAATTGAATCGAGCTGTACACATAGAAAACTGACAAATAAATATTAATACTAATCATTTGTATCAAGTAAATATTATTTGTATTAAGTATATAAACTTATTATAACCTTATATATTATATACTTGATACAAGTGATTACTTTAGTTACTTGTCATTTTTCTGTGTGTAGACGTTGTCACAACAGTACGATTAGTTCACTGAATGTAGCCGTAGAGCGCAGCACCGGCCAGTGCGACTCATCCAGTTGTATTATCATCCTTGCAGGCCTTGCAGTTGCAATTTGTTGCTCGTCGCAGGAGTATGACTAGAGTTTTACAAATTCGATAGACAAGATGTTTGTTACTCAAATCATCCAACTCGCGTAAGCTGTCAAAAACAAATTATTTCTTGTGGTTGTGTGCGTGCATCTTTTGCAGTTTGCCGCCGTTTTTCCATATAGAAAACATCGATCAACGTTGATGATGAAAGATCAATGATCACGTGCATTGCACGAGCCAATGGTCGAGCGCGTTTTATACTTCTGGCAATATAGCGGAACGCTGACAACGTCGCGTCATTGCACTTTACCCGCTCCACACCGCACTCCGCGGCGCAGGTCTCTGGAACTAGTCAGTCTTGTTGTAGCATTGCGCGTCTCGTTGCGGTGTGCTGCAGTATTCTGTAAAGTGTGGTACAGGCACGTTTATTTCTCTCGTACGATTTAAGAAGTCGTTCAGATTTGTGAACAAAGGTGATCTTGTGAAGTTCGTCAGATTTACTTGAGTATCAGAACTCGTTCAGTTCGAAAGCAGAAGTTTACATGGATTGTTGAACAGGTTAGTGACATATCTAATCTTCAAAGAAAAAAGTAAGGGAAAACAATAGACGAATATGTCTGCGAATCAAGAAAAAGATAATAAAATGTTCGTCCTTCCTGACACATAATGATAATCAACTATATATCAAAATGCCGACATTAAGATTCTCTATAATATTTTCTAGCATAAATATATATATATAAATATATTTTTTGTTCAGTATTTTTTTTAAATAAACTAAATATGTAGTAAAAAAAGAAGAAAAGAATAAGAATACGCATGTAGGTACATGTTTTCTGCACAAAATCTGAAAGAAATATTTCTTATAATAGAAATTCACGACAAAATATATTTTACAAGTGTGTGAAACGAGATAAAATCGTTTTTGACTGATGCACACTCTTTAGTTACTTCGAGAAAAGTATTGTTGTTTGAAGATAAATAACTTTAATTGCGTCGAACAATACTTGCAAGATAGATATCATTTATCTAAAGATAACATGGTTTGAGTAAATTGTACTGATTTTGTAGATTTCTTATCGCCACTATTTCTGTTTCTTGCGATTAAGATAATAAATTTTGTGTAATTTTTTAAGTAAGAAGTACTTTTCACAAGAGAGAATTACGAGAAATTTGTTTTGTAACTTGCAAGAAACAAAAGTAGCATCATTTCAAGAAGAATTAAAGAAGTTGAAATGACTCAATCGGATATTTCAGTTCAAAATCCCGTTATCTACGAATATGTTTATTGAGATCCTCTAAATTTCTATTTCAAATATCTATATTTTGATGACTTATCATGTTTATGTTCTTAATAAATTGAAACATAATTGAATTGAAGCATAATTATAAAGAAATATCTTATTCTATTTTACACATGTCTCGATAAGCTTTTTAAATAAAGAATTGTATTTAAATGTAAATAGAAATGTTATATAATATGTTAATTAAGTACTAATTACTTTTAACTCTTTTAGTTATATCATCAAGATTGAGTAAAATTTAATGAAAAGTTTTTTAATTTTATAACATTACAGAATACTTGCAAGAGGGATATTTTCAAGATATATAAAAAGAAGAATAACAAAATATTTCTTTTTTGTTATGAACATCGAAAAACAAGGTAACATTTCAGTCTCATGATTACTTGTAGATTTTTTATAATTTTATAATCAAGTCTTGCAAAGTTTAATTTTTTAATATTTTTTTATTTGTATGCATGTGCAATCTGTTTCTTTTATTGAAATAACATTTAACCTTTATATTTAATAATTTCTTTTTATTTTATAAAAGAATTTATATATATGTAGCAAATTTTGTGTTTAACTAATAAGTATATATTATTTAATTATCTTAGCATCTTTGAAATAATAATTTTAAATAATTGTTTTCTGTTTTTATTTTAGATAAACATTGCAACTGCAAAGATACATGTGATACAAGCTATAGTGCCATAATTTAGACTAGTAAATTTGATTGTGAAGATGGGGTTGTCACGTGAAGAAATTATTTTGAGTCATGTAAAAGGACAAATAATCGAGGATGTAGATATAGACAACAATATAGTACAGCAGCTCAAAAAACAATCAATATTAGATGAAAATGACATAAAATATATATATACTGGTTCCACTAAACCGGATAGAGCTAAACTTTTGATAGAATTAGTGAAAAAGTATGTTTTTTATGTTTGCATATTTATATTTAACTTTACATGTACTAGATTTTATTATGTTATTGCATATACTAATCTATAATATTATTTTAACATACACATATATACATGTATGTATCAAAAGAATAACTTGTTTTCACAATTTGTCATGTATTTAGCAATGCAATAATTTACAATAAGTGCTATACAATTCAACGTAATCATTTGTGTTAACATTTTCAAGTCGTGGCCCCATTGCTTTCAATGTTTTTCATCACGCTTTGGAGCATCACTATCCATGGCTTAGCGATGAAATAAATCAGTTGAAAGGTTATTACGATTCACGATTAAAAGGTGTATCATTGGGCGACGAAATTGATCACGAAGTAGAAGTAAATGAAGAAGTAGATTTTTATGGAGGTCCTCCTCTTTCATCTTTAACAGTTACGAGAAAAGAGAAGGTATAATTATCTCTTTTCTATAGAATATTCTCGATACAATATTGAGATAATATATGTGTGAATCATTCTGATCGTGTTTGCGGTGATAAGATAAAATAATCAAGTCACGATGTATACTACAGATACTTTCATCTGTGTATAGAATGCACATGTTATTATCATTATAAATGAAGTTTTTCACTTTTAATATTATATTAAAAAACATATATAAAACAGACTTTTTCTCTTTATAACTCAAGTATATATATTATTAGACATAAATATATATCAAAAAGAAATAACTACGTTATAATAGTTACTCTCTGAATTTATATCTAGTTTTGTTCTTCTTTATGCATACGAATGGAAATACTGTAAGTTCACATAGAGTGTATGAATATATTTTATCACTTTACATATATAAATGAATATATTTTTTTACTTTACATATATAAATGCACTGTACTATATATATATAGTTGAAATGTATAAAATAAAAACTAATTAATTTATGTATGTTGTTTTGTAGACTAATCAGTTGAAGGAAGCTTTGCAGAAATTGAATCCTTCTGAATATGTTGTGCTTCATGCTATGAAGGGATTTGGAAAATCATGTTTGGTGGCCAATACTCTCAAGGATACAAAATTAGTAAACACCTTATTTTCTGTATGATAGTTTTTTTAATAATATGATAAAAATGTACTGATAAAACAAACTAAAAAAAATTTTACGCAACTAATAAATTTCTTTCTGATTTTTTCAGAACAAAGTCTATTGGATTCAGTTTGCGTGCGATCGGCACATCGATGAGGAGATAGTGATTCAATTAAATACACTGTATCGTAACGTGAGAAATGTAGAAATTGTACCGGAATCACTGACTCCTTTGGAGAAAGATTCTTTGATCCCATTTTTCAAATATCATTTCAATAAAAAGGACAATCGTAATGCTTTGCTAATTTTAGATGATGTTATCGATAAAAAAATCATAACAACTTTTGACTTCGAATGTAAGACGTTAGTTCTTACTGCTGATATCAAGGTTTTACAAAAAAAAAGAAGTAATAGTACGATAATAGAGGTTAGAGATACAACTTAGAATACTTTTTTCACATTTTTAATCGTATAATTATAATTATATACTGTATGAATATATATATATATATTTTTTTTATCTCTCTTGTAATAAAATATGTACATATTTTCAGTTGAATGATGGGTTTACTGAGAGCGAAACTTTAGGTTTATTTGCTCAAGCATTAAACGTAGAGATACATGAACTGCCAAAAGAAGCAAAGAAAATACATGAGGAGTGTAAAGGTATGCCACTGCTCATAGACATGTTTGCTTCTCAGTTTGAGGAATTCAAGTGTGATATGAGACAACACTCTAGTAGATGGAAATATTATCTGGAATCCTTGAGGAAGAAAGACGATACAAACATGTATGTATATGTAATTTTTAAGTGATGTGTCAGTAAAAGTTACTGTGTTATTTCATTACAGAGTCATGAAAGAATTTTTGGAAAAACAAAGTACAGTTTTTGATCTGTGTATAGAACAGTTGAGACCAGATTTAAAAACTTATTACAAGAGTTTAGCTGTGTTTAGTGAGGATGTTAATATAATTCCAAAGGTAAGTATTGAAGACTCGTTAACAAAGTAGTATAATTCTCACACATAATAAAATTATTAACATTTTTTTCTTTAAATATGAATAATTTGTTTTGTTTAGACCTTGGAAATTCTGTGGGATGAAGAGAAGTGTAAAGTTGAAGACCTGATGCTAGAATTGTGCCACAAATCACTTGTAGTTAGAAAATGGAATAGCAATTTAAAAACATACATTTATGGTGTACATGATTTATTGCTCTATCATTTAAGAAAAATATTAACGCAAGACAATTTGATGAAAATGCACAAAGATCTTATTGAAAAATATTGCAGTCACTGCAAGAACGATTTTTCAAAATTGCCAGATGATAATTACATTTTCGCATATATCGGATATCATCTAGAGCAAGCAAAGCTATATGACAAATTTTGGATTTATTTCGACCTTGACTTCATACAAGCTAAAATAATGCATTCAGGCTTAAATGATTTATTGTTGGATCTGAAGAAGTACAGAAAGTATATCACTTGTAACAGAGATGAATATGAAGCAAACGTAGTAGATATTGAGAAGTTTTTACGAGAGCAAGCAAGTATTATAGTAGAGCATAGACGTAAAAAGTGCTTGGATATAATTCAAATCGCAATGAACCATCCATATTCAGGCTACGTTGCGAATACTGCAACAATGCTTGCTTTAAAGAGGCAAAAACATTTATATTTATCTCATAATAAAAATCTAGAGCACTTTAACATGCCAGTAACCGAAGAAATATTGAATATTTGCACGTCAGCGTTCACCAATAATCCTGATGTACTGTTAACTGGAACTACAGTAGGAAGAATAATTTTGTGGAATTGTGAAACCAAACGAGAGAAAGTTTTTAATGGCTTCAATGAGAATTGTTCTATTAAAAAAATCCTCGTATCTGCGGATGGTGACTGCTTCTTGGCGTTGAGCAACATGGGTGAAATAAAGCTGTTTCTCTTGACAATTGATGAAATGAGTGACTCTGAAAGTTTTACGCCAATTGGTAGTCCACAACAGAAACAATCTTGCTGGTCTGGTTTCTTTGGTAGTACTAATGATCTAGATGACAGCTTAAAAACATTTAAAGTTGAAAACGAAATTATTTTGGATATGGCATTTGGATACAAAGATAGATATGTCGCTGCATGTACTAATAAAGCAACGGTTCAAGTAAGTTTTGTAGTACATGGTATATATACAAGTAACAAAGTAATTATTTTTTAACAAGACGAAGTACCGTATGTGTGTATTTTTTTTATTGTAATGTTTCTTACAACATAATATGTGATGTGCATCTTTTTTTCAGATATGGGACCGAAACGGCGATACTGTGTTTCACAAACAGCGTGTTATATCGTACGTATAATCGAATATATCGCTCGATAATAATTTATTTAATTAATTATAATATTATGATACTGATTTGCAGGATGAATATTTCTGAAGAAAATGAACTCGTAACAAAGATAACATTTGCAGCAGACGCTAAATTATTGGGAATTATAGCCGAATCCACAGGCGCTTTTGTTTTGTACAGAGCCTGTACAACTACAGGCTCTGTACAAACTAACTATAGTAGATATGAATATCTTGCCTGTTATAATCTACAATTACCAGTAGACAAAAAAACTGAAAAAGTAAAAGAAAAAGTAATATTTTTTCATAATATACCAAGAAGAAACGACTCGTTAATGATTGTTACCGAAAAGAAAGCTTTATATGTGAAATGGTGGTGGGATAGGGACCAAGCACATGTACACAGTTTTAACAAACAATTACGAGCGACTATCGAAGACAGCGACGCATTGACTTACGTTTGCGCAGCTATAACTTATGACGGCGAGTATATAGTTTTGGCTGATTCTGCAGGTTTTATATACGTAAGAAATGTTTTTACCGGACATCAGCCGATTGCATGCTATAAAAGTCGCGTTATATCGTTGGACTGCTATTTGTTTCGAGAGGAAGATCACATCGTACGTATTATCTTTATCTAACTATTCTTTTGCTATCAGTTTAATTATATCAAATTGAAGATTATTTTGTATTTGGAATTTAATCAAACTTTTTTCTTCTTTCCTAGATATGCGGAAACGGGAATAGATCACTTTATAGATGGATGTTGCCAATACAAGATAAATCGCTAGGGTAATGCATTTTATTATAGAATGTATTTTTTTACATATGTTTTTTGTTTTGTTTTCTTTTTTTGTGTCTATATTTTGTTCCTAAAATTTTTAATTAAATTACAGTATTTTTTTCTGCATTAAAACAGGAAGTTTTTATCAGATGTAATTATCAAGCCTCGTAATCAGCACGATATCATCGTCCAAGAAATTGATTCAAAGATTATCGTTTTACAAAACAATAAAGTGATAGCGGAAACTGTATCAGAGAAACATGTAGTAAGATTACAATTTTCCCCTGATGGGAACAAAATAGTATATGTTACAGAAGATCATAATCTTTTCTTATATAATATACAAACCGGCAAAACCGATAATATTGTGAAGCTGGACGAATCAATCAAGTATCTGAAAATGATAAATGTTCAAGATTACAGTATAATAGCATGTGGAAATGTGGACAGTCTTAAGGTATATATCAATGAACCTGTAGATTTTAATCATTGCAAACGTCACAAATTTAGATACTTTAAGTAATATTTTTTTTTCACAGGCGCAGCATCATATTAAATTGCTCATATTGAAAACAAATACTGAAGAAGGACATGCCTCACAAATTCATAAAGTAGGTGATAACTTTGTGCTGACAATAACAGAAAGTGGTCATGTGTTTATCTGGTTTATTCGATATATTGAAGACGACCCAAAGCCGACGTTGGACTTACTTAAACCTAAATCGTTGTTTGACTCAGCTATAAATGTAACATTTAGCTGTTTAAGCCACAGTGAGACCTATCTGGCTATTTTGTCTAATGAAAGAACCGCGACTGAAAAAAGCCACTTAACTTTATTCAAGCTTGATGTATTACCAAAGAAATCGGAATTTATAATTAGAAAATTTGAGCATTCCGACTTCATTTTCCAACAAAAACCGACTTGCTGTGATATTTCGCATAATGATCAATATGTCGCAGTTGGATTTGAAACGGGAGAAATTGCTGTAAGATTCTTTAATTATTTTCAGTTCGTGCAATATACACTATATACACTATAATATTAACATTATTTATTGATTTTTTTCAGATTATCGATATAACAAAGGGAACAGAGATCACTCGTTTATCATTTCATAATAATTCGATCGCACAGTTATCCTGGGCACCAATCACTGTTGATGCTTCAATTTTAGTTTCGGTTACTAATGATGAGTTAATTTGGTGGAACGTGGATCTAGCTCCAAAACCTACAACGAAGCAAAGTAGAATGAGCATTAGCCATAGCACGAGCACACCTTTGTTGAGCTTGAACATGTTTCAAAAGTTGAGGTTATCTACTAGTCAAAGCGTAGATACCGGTATTTCAAATTTGCAACAACCAAGAATAGTCGATGTGAACAGCGTAAATAGTTATTGGAGAAACAAAGTCAGTAAAAATTCGGAAACACCGGCGTTACTGGCGCTGGTTGAATTGCCAGCGAATCAAGATATAAAAGTCCATATATCGCCCGATTTTACTAAATTTGTAGCAGTTGACATGTACGGATCTATTAGCACGTTCACTTTGATCAGTTACGAAGTAACTGAGTAACTATAGATTGATAGTCGTATATTTTGCACACAGTATTGCACTATTCAAAATGTGTCATCTTTTGATAGTGACAAATGACAGTATTACTGCAACAGAATAATGCAGAATACGACTTAGGTGCATACTGAAATATTATAGAATAATGAAAACTTAATATGAACATGGATCATGACAAGACAAAAAAGATCGTTCTCTTGATGATACATGACATATTTTATTCTATGTTACCATGTGCACGATTATGTAAGATTAAGTTTGTACTGATATCAAGTTAGAGCCTTAGCAGAATACCTTATTTGTTTTTTTTTCAAGACAATGTGCTACGTCCTAAGTATAGTAAAACTATTATTTTCATATATTTATATACATAAGTTTATTTCTTACATTGACATTTTAAACTTGAGATAATATTTTGCGTTATTTAAAACAAGTGATACTGTCTTGTATCACTTGTATCTCAATTGTCTTGAGATTACAACATACAACATGAGGCACAACTTTTTTTTTCTTTTTTTTTTTTTTGTATACTTCTCAATTCAATATAAGACGGTTACTGCCACTTGCATTTATCAAAACATCATAATCAGATGTTATATACATTGTTGCAACACATTGCAATAGAACAGTTCTCAGTGACATATATGTGTATTTTTGTGCCATTTATAACTTCTTTCTACATATTTAATATTGTTAATTGCATTTTATAGATTTCTATATTTTTCCCAGTTTTTGACTAACTTTTTATAACTTTTATATTACATATTTGTTTTGAAATAATACTTTGCGAACAATATTTTCTAGTATCTATCAATTAAATTTAATTGTGCTAATATATGTTTTAGAGTTAGAGTAATTTTATATATACGTTAGATCACATTTTACTTTATTTCTTTTATGATTTCTGATAAATAGTATATATTTGTAAGAATTATTGTTGGTAAAATCTTAATAATCTTCGCATAATAATAATAGTACACGAATATATTAAATTAAGCACAGAAGTGATATCAAAAGTATGACAATGTGCAATAATATAATAAAATAACGGTTTAATTTTTATCTCGTACAAATTGATAAAAATAATATACTATTATAGTGAATATTTCTTGCGTATTTTTATGTATAAATTGCATATTAAATGTATATACATATAATATACAAATATGTATGTATGTACATGTGTAAAAAAGTCTTATATATGGACAAATTCTATGAATAATTATGTATGACTAAATACAATCATACGTGAAATTGTCTCATTCTCATATATGATTATATATAATTATATAATACTAAATATAGAACTCGTACACATATAAAGGGCTTTTTTCTCGGGTATATACATTTTTATATATACATATATACGCAAAAATACTGTTTTTTTCTTAGGCATAAATATATAAGATTATTAAGACTTTGTTGACATAATTACAATTGTTTAATGTAATATTATAAAAATTCACATAATTTCTCTTTTATTAAAAGAGCATATTTCTGCTATTTTCTTTATTTAAAAAACTTTTGAAATTGAAGCTCACTCTTTGACGCTAATGATAATAATCGGTCATGTGCACGTAATTTTTACAACATGATAAACGAGAGATTTATGCTATATAGTGGTAATCTTTTGCTAAAATGTTTTTAAAGATTAGTTTAAATAGGAATTTTAATATTGCTCTTTTAATATCAGTGATATATTAATGAAAGTAAGACTGATGTGGAAAACACATGGCAAACATGTATTCTTGTGCAAATACATGTATGCAATAAGTCGTATAAATTAAGATGATATATATGACTTGCAAAATAGCTTTTGTACAGATTAAAACAACGATATAAAGTACATACAATTTTTAAGTACATACGATTCTTAGTATGTGCCTTATAAATGTGCAAGTGCGCGATATTTAAACCGTAAAACACACCTGAGTCTGTGAGACTCTGTACATTTTTATTCCCGTTTACTTCTAAAGCGTACAGTTTCGACATAAATTTAAACAAGTACGAAATCATGGTAGTTTTGTTTGCAATCCGGTGTTTTAATTTCACGTGTGTGTTTTGACTGAAAATGATTCGATGACAGACGGAACTGTGCGATTTTTAAATCGCGTGTATTTCCGAAATCTTCCTAGTGTGTTCTAGGGTTAAAACTGCATAATAATGCAAAATTGAAATAATTGTAAATCATAAAATAAAATTCACATGTATATTATTATGAGAATGTGATAACGTATCGTTAAGTGACATTTGTAGAACAAAGCTGTATTGTGATTCAGATTGTTCTCCACTATACTATATAATTAATTGTATTTATTTGAATGCTCAAAAAGGTGAGAGTTAAAAAAAGGTTGATCAAACTCATCATTATGTATACATATTTTTATCGTTATTTATAAGAAACCTCAACTATTCTTTTATAGAAGTTTTGTTCTTATAAAAAATTTTTTCATCTTTTTTATCAGTTCTTTTGTATCTCAAAATTTCTGCTCTTTCAAATTTCTGTTAACAGTGTTATCTCAAAGTAATTAGTTCTCAAACTGTATTCTCGTTGTGTTAACGGAGAGTTAAATGTTTTACGATCTGATCGCGTTGTTCAGCATAGAAATTTGGAAGAACATAATTTTAGTAATTAAAAAAATAATATAAGTAAAAAGTATTGTGATTTGTTAATATAGTAATCGATGATGAAATGATCGTGAAAAGTTTTATGATGATGGCTACAATCGATGTTTGATGTCACTTTTGGTACCTTACGTTTACCATTTTTATACTTTAAATGCTATTTTATAAACAAACTGTTGTGGAAGACAATGTGTTAAAAATTGTAAAATTGTATACACACATCATGTGACGCGTACGACTTTTATTTTTTTGATATCGATGTATGCATGCAACGTATTTTAAATTATTTCAATTTTTTTTATCGTCCGCTACACTATAAAATAGTGTGTAAATTTACATAATTTTTTACGCGTGATTCTTGAAATTATTCAATACAACATATGATATACAAATATGTACAGCATTTACTTGTTTTATTAATAGCAAACATGATCGTTCTAAGAGATAACTTGGCAGACATCCGAGTATCCGATTTAAAACTCTCGGCCAATGTCAGCGGGCACTTCCGCAAGGTCGTGTTCGTTTGAGCAGTATGTCAGAGAGATTTTCAACACATTTCATGTATAACCGAAATCCGTATTTATTAAAAAAATGCACGTTTTTTTAGATGTGTGTATACACTTTTCTTTGTAAATTTTTATACTTTATAAAAACTTGATATGTATCTATATCCATATATTATCTGTTCATTACGTAACATGCAATGTATTTATAATCGATACAAATTTATATACGTTTCTTATCGCATAATACGAAAATTTATATATTTTAGAATTTACTGCAAGATATATATTTTTAAAAATAAACCAAAAAAAACTTCTCAACTCTATATATTGGGTGCGGTGAAATTCTCTGCGCTCTATCGATCCCTCTATATTTGCGTGCGAAGGTCAGCTTTGCATCTACCCTCGATCCAATCCTTATTTTCAAAGACGGCATCCCGTTACGTCGTTTAGTCATCGTCTGCCGCATCGCGCGGATTTCGTTACATGTAGTTTGGTAGCTGCGAAATATTTAAAGTCTAGCGCGCGTACGCAGTGTACACGCGCACATCAATCTCCGAGGCTTCCCAACGGGGAAGAGCCAATTCGTTTCTACGACCCGCAGCGACGAAATGATGAGTACGACGTGGGGCGGTGGCGAGGCAAAGGGAAGCAACCGCGCGAGCATCACGACCAATCGGCGCACTTGGCGTTTCTCGGTCGCAGCGTGCGGACTGATTGTCCCTTCGTGCCGCCACTTGCCGTTTTCCGCGATCCCATTCAATTTCCGACTTTACATCCGCGAAGTCATCGATCCGCGTCCATCTTCAGAGTCGACGACCGCTGTGAGCCATGTCGGTAATCTATAAGAACTCGATGAACGCCATCGGCAAGTATGTACCCGAGAAGCTGCAACCTTTGTGGAAACATCCAGCTGGTCAGTAGAAATCTGGTCGATCGTCGTGCGTTTGACTGTGAGGGAGCAGGTGGCACGTGCGTCATATGCGTGTGTGCCTCTGTCGTGACTGTGTGTTGTGACGTGCTGGAGAAATGAGAAAAACGTGGCGCGAATGACGTGTGTGTTCTGTGTGTATAAATAATGTAATTTCTTTTTCCTTCTCTTTTTATTCCGGGATTGTGAAAATTTATGCAAATAAATTGCGCTCTTGCGCTTGTTTTTTCTTTTTTTTTAAGTAATTGTTGGATTTTAAATTCTCCAGAGCAAGTTTGGAGCGTAAACTTTAATCACTTTCGAGAGTGAAAATACTTTTGTTTCTTGATAGTTTTACAAAAGAGAAATTATAAAAACGCAATTACAAACGCGGAAATGTCTCTCCAATCATCTGGTTTTATGTCGTTCTTCTTATCGGTTAGTGTGGCGTGAATATTTCTTTTTTTTTTTTGCCGCATCTTGTTATCGTTGATCTTGAGACTTGGCGACCCGCCGACGCGACAGGAGAAATAGTAGCGCAAACACGCGAATAGCGAACACTCTTTACTGTGCATTTTCTACAAGGTCGCATACGTAAATTGGTCCCGCGTATCTGCATTCCGGAGTAATAAATGTCACGCTCTGTATTCGCTCTACATTTGCATGCGCGATTTATCCACTATTATTTATCGTTACATTATTTATCATCTATTGTGTTACGTGCACGCGTGTTTTGACCTTAATTTGGTTCCTCTTATTGCACAAATTACTGATAAAAATCGCGACGCGTTTGAAATAAATATACATATAGAGATTAAAAAACTCCGGATCGATATTACATTTTGGTTTGTTCTATTTTTCGCAATGCTTTTTCCATATGTATACATATATGCACACATACATAGCTGATAAGCGCCGATGAATCTTCACAATTACAACATGAATAAGGCTAGTTTTTTTTCGCGTGTTTCTTCATGCTAAAGTTGCTCTAACGAATTTATTCGAGCTACCAGAGAAATTTAAATAAAATCGAGCAGATAAAGGAGATTTTGTACATTGTGTAACATCAATAGTCACGATAGCACGATGATTATCGTATTGTTTGTGCTCTGCACAAAAGTGTACGACTATATTTAAATATAAAATAGCGTTTTGTTCTTGATCTTTTGTATATTTTCTATTCTTTGTGAGATATTCGCATTTACTTATTTACAAAAACATTGAGCGTCTTTGAAGACTTGAGAGAAAAATTAACTGATGCGCAATTGTAAATTACACATGTTCTGTTACAACGTGTTTTTCTGTAATTTACGCTGACTGCATTGTGTGATCTTTTAGGCCCACAGACCATCTTCTTCTGGGCACCGGCTTTTAAGTGGGTTAGTATTTTTTTAATTCTTTCTCTCTGACAATGAGTATTACACACACGGCGTTTGATAACTCGTCATAATTTAGATAAACAAATTTAATTAGCAAACGTAAGAGATAAAAAAACAGAATATCTTTAAGTATTATTGCACAAGTTGGCGATTTTGCAACATTTTTTTAACACTCGTCTCTCTCTCAACTTTATGCAACTCACATGTATGCATATTTGACTTAATTCATAGTTTTCTTTTGAAGCGTCACATGACGTTACGCGAATGAATAGCCGTTGTGTGCACATATACACAGTCCTATACAAATGTTGTTTCAAACCACTTATGTACTACGTAATGCAGTTTGGCAAACAAACGTGTTACAGAAATATTTCAATGCTGTGTTTAGTTGTACTATACGTCGGTTTGTTGCAATCTGCGTAAGCATATACACGTGTTTTTTTATTTTCACACCGGAATTGACTTGTTATTATTGTAATATAAATGTGTAAATTGCTTCTTTTTCAAATTTAGGGTCTCGTAATGGCCGGCCTCGGTGATCTGCAGAGGCCAGCCAACAAAATCTCCGTCAGCCAATCTTGTGCCTTGGGCATCACCGGATTGATCTGGACCAGATACTCCTTAGCCATCACTCCGAAAAACTGGAATCTCTTTAGCGTCAATCTCTTCGTGGCGTGTACGGCCATATATCAAGTAGCAAGAGCTTTAAGGTGACGCACAATTTCATTCAGCGGATTCGCGGCGTGATTCGTATTTTTGTTTGGAAAGTCGTTAACTTCTGAGCATCGTTTCTCTCTCTCTCTTTCTCTCTCGTTTTTTATCGACTAACGAGTCCAAAAATAAACACGAGCTATTTTCACATACCACGCGATTTGTAGAATTTTTAACTCTGTCAGAAGGAATCGATCGCGAACGAATCTGCCAACTTTTCCTGTTTTTGTTGGCGTGAGCGCGCGGATTATTACTTACCGCGTTATTCATATTGTTTAATGTCACAGGGCACGACATGTCAAGACTTGTCTTTTATTGGCTCTCTCTCTAACTTCATCTGATTGATATTTGTTTCAGGTATCAGCGCCAACAAGCAGCTCTGGAAGCGGCGGCACCTGCAGTGGCTCCGTCGGACGCGGCTCACTGACGATAATTGTACAGATAAAACATTCCTAGGAAACAAATATTTAATTCTTTGTTATTTCACGTTCCACAAAACACTGTTATTGTTTAGCGCGTTCGAATCATGTAATCTAATACGACGTCTAGTTTATCTCAGACCAATGTATATCCTAGTGAAAAGCGACAAACACAATGAAAAGATAAGTGATATATCTCTAAGTTATGTATAAATATCTCTTGTAACTTAAACTTTTCACTCGTACTTTTTGTGAAGATATAGTACAATTGCGTGCAATCTACCGGTAATCTCGAGCATCACAGATGCGACATCGAACAACACAACAGACAACTCCGAAAGATCATCTGAGAGACTTTTTCGCAAGCTCGCAAATTGACATTTTCCAGAAAATCTCTGCAAGATCTTTTAGAGCGGCCGTTTGTGTTGCGCGGAATAAATCAAAAGAAACGCAAGTTTTTACGTAATGTCGGTTGAGTTTCTCAGTGCCAAATACTGTGATACGTGTGCGACGCGACACGTTCAATAACGTTATTCAGTTCACGCTGTATACGTGACGAATTGTATCTTACGGATAGATAAAATGCGATTTAGCACAATGAGCAATCACGTGTAATCGAACGAATTCTATGTTATAACGTTTCGAACAGGTCGTCGTGTGCGTACATACATGTCGTTGTGCGTTATCAGTCATCATTGATTATCACACACATACACGATTTGTACGTGCATACGTCTTCGACCGTGCGCTCTACCTCGAGTCGCGTAATAATGTTCACGGACGCTTCCGCATGACATATCGACACGATAGCGACACACGACAGTTCAGAGAAGAGCAAAGAAGAGTACTAAAAACTGTTGTATCTCTCGCTCAATATTATTGTAACTCTCTCGCTCTGATCAGTTGTGAAATAAACTAACAGTTATTTTTATCTAATAATATATCATTACGTTGTGAAAACACACTGCGATTTTTTTCTCAACTGCACTTTCTCCGACCGCTGCAGCACGACGTGTACATACCATCCGAACGTTAAAGTTTAATGTCCGACTATGCGAGCATCGGATAACGGTAAGTCGTGTTAGATATAATATGGAACAGCGCGTTTACACCTTCTCGGCTATTGCGCGCGCGATGGAAAAATAGCGCGTTAGATATCGCGCCTTTTTTAATAACAAGAATAACATGCGGCACTGTCTGTCCGTATCTTTGGAGCGCAGAGTAAAATACGGATACTTTGGCTGATCGAAGGACAAGATGTTTCACTTGATTAATGAGTTTTATCACGTCTCCTGGATGATGCATTAGTCGCGACATCATGCAGATTAAACGACAGAAATTTCAATTTGTCAAGTGCAACCAACACCTGTTAAGTGCTCTCTTTACTTCGCTCTTTTTTACTTTGAAATTAAAAAATTTAAAAATTGCGTGCGTATATATTTGTAAAAGGGTGATTGATGACTCTTGAGGTACAATGTTTTTTTTTTATGAATAGTTACTTCTTTTAAGTGCATTTTTTTTTAGTTTCAATATTCGATAAATTTTAATGTTCATGTTTAAATTTCTTTTCAAAAAAAAAGATCGAGAAAGATTACGAGATTTTCTATAAAAAAAAAAGTAAATATTATTAATATAGTTAATATTAACAAGGGGAAATATTATTAACGAAGACAAAACCTTTAAATGAGTATGAGTTACTTTCAAATTTCTAATAACAAGATAATTCTGTTGAGATATTACATGATAAGCCTTGTATATATTATGTTTTTGCTGATAAGACATGTGTAAGAGCAGATGACAAAGTATGCTCTCCACTCCATTATCTAGATAGTTTAATTAAAAATTTTAACCGATTGTCTGTCCTCTCTCTCTCTTTTCTCTCTTCCTTGATGTTCGGAAAATCGTCAGACATCGTTATCTTATCGTGCTTTTTCTCGCTGATACAATTTATACTCCCCAAAAGAGGCTGGGAGACGCGCGCCGCAATCGATGGCCATGCTCGTAGTTCGCCGGTCGACCGCGCAAGGCCGGCCATCGCCAATGTCGATGCGCCATGCGAGTTGCGCGCGTGCACGCGCGACTTACGCAGTTTGTGGCTGCGCTATCGCGAGGACGGACGAGATAATTTCGTGTCCCGTCGTCATTCCGGTCCCGCAAGGGCTTCGGTGATACAGTTACGCTTGATTCTGACGGGTAACTCGAGCGAGATATATATCAATACGATCGAAAGAGGAGGAGTGAGACAGAGAGAGAGCGAGCGACAGGAAGAGGAGCCGACGTCAATCGTACTTGCCGACGCGCGTCTCACGATGTTCTCCGGCCTGACGAATCAGGTGTCCAACTGGATGGGCAAGAAGCCCGAAAACGGCAGCGAGACGACACCTGAGCAGAAGCCCGCATCTCCGGATGCCGAGAGCGGCGCGGAATCCGAGAAAAAGAACAACACCAGGTACGCTATCTCGTTTTGACATAAAACATAACCTGCCTGCAACATCTTATCGGACGTCACCAGTGTTCGGTACCGAAGCTAACTCTCATTTGCCGAGGTTCGTTGACCCGCGTATGTGCGTAAACGTGTGTTTTTTCTCAATCTCATTCACAAACGCTTTGCGTGCTGTCATTTTTTGTATTGTCGTGAAAACTATGCGTCGTGAGGTGCGTCGCGAGTATCAGCCGCGACTCTCGCCGCGACTGGCCGCGAAATCGATTCTCTCGCGTCGCGCTGTCACTTTGCTCGGAGAGGTCAAATTTATCATCAAAGTTTCGTTCTTGTTAGAACAAAATGTCGAAGCTGATACGCGAGTTTCCGGAGTTTTTGTTTCGCGCGGAGCCGCGAGTCTAATGTTGCGTATCAGATAAATCGGGCATTACGTAGGCGTACTTTCGCGTGCGTTTATGCAAAGATTCAATTGTAGCAAGAACATAACGATCTTTTTTATTCGACTATATAATAACAATGTCGACGTGCGAAACTGCGCGTAACTCACGGGCGTCGTCGTCGTCGTCGTCGTCGCGGCACTCGATCGTCGTGTGCTCCGCGATTTTCTCACGATACACACCCACACACACACATACACACACACACACACACACACACATTGCCACACATTTGCGGATCGCGTAATCATGATAATGGTTTTTCCTTCGTTTTCTTGATTGTACGTCGCGACAGTATTTAAAAGTAGCGGCACTACCGCCTCGCCGAATGCATTTTCGAGATTAGATCAATAATGCCCGACTTACGTAAAGTAGCGCGACGCTACGATATAGTTTTTGTTCTTTTTCAGTTATTCTTTTCATATTTTCATAGAATTTTTTTCCTGTTTATCTTTCTCAATTTAGTCTGTGTGTGTGTATATATATATATACATACATATAGTTGATTCAAGGTTGTTTTTAAATTTTAAAGCGAGACATTAACGCATACGGAGAAATAATATCTGTACAATCTTTTTTGTATTCCTACGATCCAAATAATCTGTTACTCGAAATTTACCGTGACGTGAGATTGCAAAATCAGAATCGAATAATGTTCGTCAGAGTCATTTAATAATTTTAACTCTATTACAGTTAGGAGAAAGACAAAAGATGTCGTGTATTGTATGAGCATAATTTTCTGAAATGATTTAAATTTACGTGTTTTTTACATAATTATGTAAAACAAATGTTATATACATTTTACGACTGTGTTACGAATATGCGCAGTTAACGAAATCGGCAAATAGGACAGGATTATTCAGGAAGCTCGAGCTCTCTCTACAACAAACTTTTCATGCCTTTGACTTCGCTGATTAGTCGTATTATCTCGCGTAACTCATTTGATTGACCAATTCGTCATTCAGATATACACCGTTATTGCGACGCACGTAGTAATACATCGACAAACTACATTACGTACATAGTTTTGTTATATAGTGCACGGATTGTACTGATATTAAATGTATTATCCAATTTTGATATAGCAAACGTAGTTTATAAATGTTTGATAATCTTTCGATTTACAATCAGTTTCATACGATTGATATATGCACTTTGTTACTTAGCTCGAACACACACACTTAAAATTCCATTATTATATATGTATATATTATTGCACATGTACTGATATACTTTATCGTCGATATATTTGATTTGGAAATTCAATCAACTGTAATTTGTGTGTTTGTTTTTAATTGATTTCAAATCCACAGCTGGAACATATATACTCTATAAAACTGCTCTGCTCTACAGTAAAACATATGTACTATCTTTTGTCGCTTATGATGTTCACCACGTTATTTTGTTTGACAGCGTTTTATTTATGATTCAACAGAAATGCAGCGAATTGACTTTTTTAGTGCAAAAAATTGCTTTATACAGTTTCAACTTTTATTGTTGCATACTTTTTCCTTCACACACATACATTGTACTTTTGTTATCAACTTATAAATGTTATAAAATCTCTTTTTCCCACTCTTCATTATTCTCGTATTTATTTTATTACACAAATTTAATCTGTTTATTGTGCAACGCGCAATTCTATAACAGCCAGCACGTGTGCTGACCGTAATACTCGCTATATAATACTCGTAATAACATTCGTATACTCTATTTCAGCGATTTTGACAACACAATGTCGTGACCTACGTGTGTCAAGGACTACTCTGCGTTTCTCCCCTCTGTGTTCGTTGCGAAATAGTGCGCGCGCGCGCGCGCTGACAGTGCGCGTCAAATATCGGTACACACACCCACGCAACCCTCGGTGCGAAATCAATCCTCTCCTTCCCATTTTCGCTTCAACGTTCGATCGTCCACTTGGCAAATATACGGTCACGCGAAATTCATGAAATGGAAACCGCGGTACGCGCGCGTTTCATCCGCAATATCGCCCCTTGTTCACACCTGATAAATCACTATCGCGTTTTTCTCAGATAGTTCCAGAAGATTCTGGAATTATGTGCCAATGTGAATTCTAGTATTCAAATTGGTCATATTTTCTCAGTATACGTATAGTTGGGAAAAACTTAGAAATTTTGATACCATCGAATTAACTTTTGACTTTTATTTTTACGATTATCTGTTTTTTTTTTCTTTAAGTGATGTTTAAAGTTTCATTGTGACACGGTAATGTTTTAGAAACATTAGATACGCAAAGCGAAACGTTATCGTTTTGTTGTATGGACCAGTTGAGAGACCGACGTAAATCTTCGTTCTTGCGATGCATTCCGCAAGTCTCTCGACAACCTTATCAATTGCGCCGAAATTCATAACTCGAGCGTAATTAGTACTAGTACTAGTGGGAGAATTTTGTCTCGTATCTCTCGCGTAACCCCTTTGACTGGTAATTAGTCGCTTTACCGATGTGATAGTCCAACCTCGCACATAAATTACTCTCCAGCGGGACATTAAATTTCGGCCGAGTAAGAAAGTTTGAAACGAGGCGAAATTTTATGCGTGAATTTTTTTTTTTTTTTTTTTTTTTTTTTTTTCATAGATATAACTCGATTTTCTCGAGTTATATCTATATAGTTAATTGATTGTCGTTGCCCGTTGTGTTGTTGATTCGCGTATTGTTTGCTCACAGCGCGACATTAACGTCAAGTTTTCAATTGTTTTCATTGTTTAGATTTTGTAATATCCATGTCGCAATTGATCAATCGCGTGTTTTCACTGTTTGTTACATAATGAGCTGTTATTAGTCTTTCTTACAAGCTGTTATTAGTCTTTACAACACGTCTAATTAATTAATGTTGTCATTTGCTCTTGCACAACGTCAGTAATAATACAATATCTAGCATGTTCTACATCTCTGTTTTCTGCAAATTCTTTCAACTTTTCCGCTTATTAAATATATCCGAGAGAGATCACACATTATTAAAGATCTCTTTTATGATTTTCAAATTCAACTTCACACTTTTGCACGTACGCATTTGCATTACGCATTTTACATTCCTCTTTATCTTACGTTGCAGTCCGAAAGGCAATAAACTGGAAATGTTCGCCGGAGTAAAAAATCAAATGTCCGGCTGGTTGAGCGGCGGCATACCCGGACTGAGTCGCGGCGCTGGGGCGGGTGAGGGTGAGGCCCAACCGCCACCAGCCGAGTCGGAAGAGACCCAACTACCTCAAGAGAGTCAGGCTCCTGCCGGCGAGCAAGTGAAGGACGACGACGCGAGCAGGTGAGTGTGAGACCGTGTGACATAAGCGTTTCATATTTCATTGGATCGTTGCATATGATATGCAGCTTTAGTGTACGCGATTACGTTGATTTCCAAGAAAATGGAATAAAGAGAAAATGGAAACAGTAAGTAGTAATACAAATGTTCTTTTCTTTTCACAAGAACGAGAAGCTATTTGTGTTTGTCGTGTTACTTTTAATCAAATGCAAAGGTTGAAAATATATACGAAAGAGTAAAAAGATTACGCGTTGGAAACGTGTGTTATTTATGTCATGTTAAATTAAGCTTCGATGTATCCATTTTTTTCTCTTCGTGTCAACATATTTTTAATTTCTTGCCAACTCGCTGTAAAAACGATCGTTACGCGATACAGTCGAAAAACGTGTACTTTTGTGAAAGAATCATCGTCGCTCGATCGGCGCTGTGTGTAACGCGCTTGTCGGAAGACTTTTACTTTGTAAAAGCGTTCCATAAAACTGGAACTTTCGAAATCCAATATTTCACATGCAACGATCCAATGCTATTACGCGCGCAAAGCGATGTTCAATTTTGTTAAACGGCGGTGTGTACGGGAGAAAAATATTTTTGCAGCGCGACCGGTGGAGCGGACAGCGGTCCCGCGAGTTTAGAGGGGACTCCGACCGATGACAAGAACGGACAGCAGGCTTTCGGTGCCGGTAAGTCCGCTGTTATTAATATCGCGTGTAAATATACCGCGCGCGCGAAAATCGATGCTCGTACATATAAAATCGGCGGCGCCAAGGAATCACTCGGGTCACTCTTGTTGCTCCGCGGAGTGGTAATAAAGCGTCTTACGCGATATTTTTCACATTGAAACACCGGAGCGAGTTCCAGACATTTATTGTCCCAAACGCGCGTCACTTTAAACGCGCCAGCGTGTGTTACATATCTTTACAACGTCGCGTAAAATAGCGTCGCGCGTTAAGGCTGTCTTCGGATAGATAAAATTGAAAGAAGCCGCGCTCGTCGAACAATTTTACCGCACGTGTTTTGCAAATATTGACTTCACTCTTCCGTTTTCGTGTAACGCCGCGCTCGGATCAGGACGCTTTTTAACAACAAAAATACCGTGTTCGCGCTGAGATTCTACACGTACAATTTCGACCGCAATTTTCGGCCGTTCAGTAGCAGTACATGTACTGCTCGTTCCATGCGTCGGAGGAAAAATTAATCGCTTTTATTCCCCGTCCGGCTTTGAAAAAAAAAAAAATTCACGGTGCAAAAGTTTTAATTGAATCCGCTCCGTTTGTAAATACACGGAGGATGCCGAAAAGCTTCTGCAAAAGTGGCTTGTATCAACAGTAATATTCATCGCGCGTAGAATTTCCTTGCCGAGAAAAAAAAGTAAAATTCATTTTGACGTAAGCAGATGAATTTAATTGCGCGGATGCGATAGGATTCGATCATTCGGCATATCGATAAAACATGTACACATACCGTGTGTACATTTCGCTGCGCCCACTCGCGCTTGACCGTTTGGTTCTCCCACTTTGCGCACAATAGAGATTTGGTTTCCCGAAGCGAGTGTGAAGCAATGCGCATATTAATTTAGCAAAATGGCTAACGACATTTCACGCTTTGCAAGTAGGAAATTTAGCATGCACTCGCCCGAGTAATACGATTAAACAAGGGAGGTTGCGTCGACTTTCAATTGCACGCTTTATCATTTGACGTTAATTTGTCTGCGTATCTTTTAAATATGAATGTCTTTTTAATTGCGTTTATCTTTTATCGAAGATATTATCAGAATTTTTTGTTTTTGTCACAAGACGTGTTTGTTCAACTAATGTCAGATTAATACAGACAACAATTTACGTAACGTTCTGAGTGTGGTTCGGGCATTCCATTGTTATTCGAAGCAGCTCGAGTATCCGAGCCGACAAATAATGATTTCTTTTGAAGTAGGTCGTGCTTTGTTATACTTCGTGGTTCGCGTAGAGAGAATATACGGCTCGCATCTTTAAAATTCGTTCTCTCGCTCGCGTTGAATTTATTTACGAATTGTTTCTTTCTTCCAATGAGAGAAAGAGAAAGAGAGAATGCGTCATTAAGTTGCTACAAATTCCCTTTTCGTTGCTGTGTCTTCCCGTGTTCGCCATTATTCTTCTCGCGATACGAGTCAACTTGGGTTCGCGTATAACGATGTTATTTCATTTCGTAAGAACACGTAAAAATTCTTCTAACAACGCGTAGCGCGTATAGAGAAAGTGCATAGATTAGATATCAGACGCAAGGGAAAAAGTCGCGCGCAATAAGTTCGCGGCAACGAGAACGAAATGTTCTGAAACCTCGCAACACGTCGCGCAACATGCTGAAGCTAGGTTGGCTGTTTGCCTTCGCAAATGAAATGTTCCCATATTTGTCCGAATGTACGACACACACTTCCACGCAGACTTCGTGATGCACATTCCGCGAGTTTCTAGAGCGTGAAACTCTAAAAATCGAGAGACAGAGAGAACCGATGACACTGGAAGTAACGTATTTTAAACAAACATATTTATTATTCAAAAAAGACAAATCCGGAAAATATTCGTTCACGTAACAATATATGCGTGTTTATTTGTCCAAATTGAGCGAGTCATTCTGCTCGCAGCAAGTTTCAATTTTTGATATAACGCAAAAGTAATAATATTATATAATTTCAATTTAAAAAGATGAAACGAGCTTTGACGATAATAATAACATATATAATACGATTTTAATAGCAACATTTGCGGGAAAATATTCTCATGACGTGCGTTGACTATTTCCGCGCGAGCGACCAAACGGTAAATTAAAATTCCTTTAATTTAATTTGCGTTTGTGCCAACTACAAACGCACACGCACAATTGCCGGTTAATTCCGCTGGGACCTTTGATTGCGCACTATCTCCGGTTAAGTCGTCCTACGCGTTTACACAGAAAATTCGATTCCCGCCGCGAGAGCGGCGTTTGCGCGCACGTGATACAGATAGAGATAATACGCGGCGTATATCCTTTCGCCCATTTTCCCGGAAATTGCCTTTGTATCATTCATGCACCCTCTTATCACGATATATATATTTTAGCTCGTGGAGAGTCTTGCAACGTATTGTCCGCCAGTAAAGAGATACAATAGCCCGAAATTATATGTGCTATTATTATATGTGCGCGAGACTTTTTCTCGGGGAAAATGTTACTTCCCTTTTTCTTTCCGTCCGAGAAACCGGAGAAACCGCTACAGTCGATGTATATATGCATCAGACGTTTTCGTGAATAACGAAAGAAGAAACTAAAGAGCGCTCTCCTTAAAGACTACACGTGTAAATAATAAGAACGTCGAAATACAACTACTTCTTTAGCGCGTCGTCTCATCATTCTCTCCCGTTTCTATCTCTCGTTGTGGAAACACGCTCGTTGGGGAATAAAACGCGCGTACAGCGCGTTTATTTACTTGAAATATTCCTCGTTTATTTCATCTTTGCGAAGCGAAGATATACATATATATATATATATATATATATATATATATACGGGGGATATGTACGTTATTTCGATCTCGCTGAGAGTTATCTCGACATTTTGCAAATATTGACTACCGCGGTCCTCGTGCGCGTTTCTTTTATTGTACAATTTTTGTATCTTTCGCACAATATCGATAAGTGTTGTTTTTAATCTTCACGGAATGAACGTGTTTTCTGAACGATTTTCACAGGTTTCGAATTTCTACAACTTTTCTTTTCACACACGACAAAGAATAGAGTAGTAAAAAAAATATGACACAGTCAAACCGCCGCGCTAATATATTGGCGGCTCGTATTCTGCAAAAGCGGATCTCTAATCCGTGATAACGATATATTTCTCCTTGTGCGCGTCACTCGTTTGCGTTCACGAGTGGAATTCGTTGGAAAAGTCATGTTCGTTCAACTTGGTGTTCAACTAGCGCGCTTCGCACACAACGCGACGAAGCGTTTACAATGGTATTATTGGAAATCGCGCTCTCTTTCATCAGCAGTAGTAGTAGTACTTTGTCGACGCGGTCTTACGAACAAAAGAGCAAGTCGCAAAGGCTAATAGTCAAGTGGCAACGCGCGCGCGCGCGCGTTCAAAAGAAATTTTTCCCTCGAATAGTTTTTCCTTTCTTTATTTCACCGTAAAAAAACCGCACAGTGGTCTTCTTTCTTCGTGGTCGGAAGCTCTCAAATAAGTAGAATAGTAGCTCGGTAGTATTCGAGTGCGATGAAAACGCACACACGAAGGTCGGTCAAGACGGAATATTTGATGAATCTTGAAACTACACAAGATACGATTCACGTGTGGAAAATACTTCTCTGTAGTTCGCGAGACGCATGTTTTACGTATACGCACCTATACGCACGCGCGCGCACGTTCACACGTGTATAAAAATACGACGTTTTTAAAATTTACCGAGTTGAGTTTTTAATTGTATCAAACATTTCCGCTTTTTATTCTTCGAAGCAAACGAGTTGATCGCTACCGGATTTCGTGTGTATGCGCGTTGTCTCGCGCAAACACAAAGCGGCATTGTGTTGCGCCGGTCCCCATCGATCGAATCGACGCACCGGTCCATAAAATCTGCACCTCGGTGCAAAATTCCCGCTGTGCACGAGCGCACAGCGAGCGTGGTTCAATTGATTGTGAAATCTCCATGGGCGATATTTGCGCATAAACAATAAAATATTCACGTAACAGTATTAAATATTTGCTGCAGGTTTTAGGAAATAACCGCTGCTCGCCAAATATCGAGGAAATACTCAGTCTTAATACTATAGTAGTACAGAAAGAAGCAGAAGTGTTAAATTAATATTATATTTATATTAATGTCTCTTCCCCTTCTATTTACTTAATTTATTTTTTCGATATTCAACGAAGAATTCAATTCAATGGCGTGTTTAAATTTCAATCGCTCGGTTAGTCTTTTGATTTAATGATTTAACGCACCGATACTTCATTACGAAACAAAAGCGCGTTCGCGTTCGTACGGACAATCATTGATCATCGCGAGAGCGTCTCGCTGTGTGAATGAGCAATCACCGCACAAAAGTGCAATTTCCGTGTCTCCGCTTAGAAAGCATAGCAAATACAAATGGAGAAAATTCGTGTTTCCCAGTGCGCATGAATATGAATATCCTCGATCTTGCCCCGATCTTTTTCTTTTTCGACTTTCCGGCTCTTAGCACGACATTTTTCTTCGTATACGTACGCTATTTCAGGATGAATCGAGACGAATATTACTAAGGTAGAGGGTGACGAGGCTTGAATTGTGTGAGGGGGAAGGAAAGAAATAGGACTCGATGGATTTGTCCTTGGCCCGGAATATATACACACACGTACACGGGTACTTAATCAAATAGTATCGGTGTTAGATGAACTATTGAGGAGAGAAAGCTATCTATATGCGCGCATGTGAGTTAGATTAAATAGCTATTAAAAGTAAGATATATGTACGTTGTGATCGGACGGATTTTATTACTACGCTCCCTTCCTCCTTTTTCCAATCTACGTTATCAGCTCCCGACACGCAAATGATTTTGATTTGCTTTCGTTTTGCACAATCGAAAGCCACATGTTCGTGTAAAAGACCGTAACGTGGTTCCCGAAGCGTTTAATCTGACGAGTTGTCACGTATTTCGACATTCGCTAATTTCGCTGCGCTTGTTATCGCGCATAAATCTCAAAGGGAAATCGCGCGTCGCAAATGCATCCTCCGGATCTACGGTATACTAACCGTAATATGCAGATTAATTCAACCGGGAATTAAACAGAGACACGGAGATCGCGAAGGGAAATGGAGAGAAAATGAGAGGCCGCTCCGTAGAGCGACAATCTCCGGGGGTTGTTTGTGCGAACGAGTGGAAGACAGCGACCGCGCGTTGCGCGTGTCCTTGGCCCGAGGCGGACCAGACACATTAGATCCTGAGCACTCGCCGATCCTGGAAGAACGCGCCCCGCGCGGGAACGTCAAGGTCGTAATAAAAAAAATTAACGTTTCGTTCACCGCGCATATGTGCTTTGTTTCATCTCGAATCCGTTGACTATGCATGAAAGTGAGAATGAGTGGGGTAGAGAGGAGAGGAATTCTGAAATGTTTTCTCACGATTTCCAAATCTCTGAGTCGCGTACAACCAGATCTCCAGTCGGCGAGTAGTTCGCGTTCTCTCGAGGGGTTGTACCCCATCTTCGCCGATCAATACGACTCATCCCTTCCGTTCCGGCCGACTCTTCCTTCCCTCGGAAAATCAGCGACTACGACACAACCGCAGCTCTCTTGGCTGGGCCCACCGCTTCTTTCCCGCGTTTCATTTCCTCTCTCGTTGATTTGTTTTTCGCTCGTCTGCGAAATTTCGAGATAACTCGGTCAAGCGGATTTCGATAGCAATGTTATTTATTTCCGTCTTAAGTTCGATTGAAACATGTGAGGTCGCAAATAAAGAAAAAACTGTGCAGTTTTTTTTTTAATGCAGTAGTTAGTGAGTATACATGCACACGTATATAAATTCTTCCTCTCGATGTGTAACAGCATTTCAATGTATGAAATATTCGAAGCACATTTCAAGCATCTACGACCTTTTTTGTTTCGATTTTATTAGAAGTATTTCTGATTTCCTCAGTAAAATATCAAACGTAGCGATTTCTTCGAGGAGCTAGAGGCGAAACCTCCTTCCTTCTTCATTTTGCTTAGAATTTAAAGCACGAAGCAACACAGCAGTGTGCAAGCTCAACATGTTATTCCAAATCTAACTAAAAACAAAAATTGTGTACATGATGAAGTTTGTACCGAGCAAAGAGTGTATAAATTTGATTCTACAGAGGCACAGGCGAATATTTGCGCGTTTAAAGTTTTAGTATTCCAATATTACATGGTCTTATAAAATTCATGGCCTTATTAGAGCTTCGTTCGTTTTAATTTTAAAAGGTTCTTATGATTTATAATGTCGAGCACTTTTTTTTTTATTAGCTATGGAACTCTCTTTTTGTTAGTCTTCTCAAAATTAAAAAAATTGCAAATAGAGTGTCGACATCACAAAGCTCGGAGCTCAACTTTACACACGTCAAATATGTATAAATTAAAAAAGATTAGATTTGTTTTGCATATATTAGAGTTTTCATTAATTTAATTATTTATTTTTCCATTTGTCTGTGTAAATTCCATCCTGATCAACTAAGGTGGGGCGTAGAAAAATCTTACGTAACCTTGAGAACTGAAGAAAAGCAAACGCGAGACATTTTACAGCATTTCAATGTTCTACTACAAGCATTTCTCTTTTATTCCTTGATCGAGAGATATTTATTGTGCAATTGAAATAGCTTTCCTTCAGAATGCGACATCTGCATTTGTGTGCTATTCAATAGCTATTGTTGTTTTATGAAAAGCTGGTTCCGTAAGAATAATAATCTCTTAAATCTCTGTTTGCTATTCAGTATTGTTGCGGAATTTGTAAAAAAAGAAAAAAAAACGATTTACGTGAAAAATGAAATATTTATAAATATATCTGCATACCTACTAGGACGCGCGCTATTAATTTTATCTGATAGCTATAAAATCCGGTTAGCATTGCAAATGTCCATTTCGTTTAATGGCGCGAGAAGACGCTCGCGCACTTCCGAGGAGAAGCTTCCTTTCTGTTGCAAAAGAATTTCATGACTTTTTAACTAGGCCACGTTAGAGCTCGCATCGATCCTTCCCCATAACTGGGCTCGCACTCTTAGACGAGATCCCAGGAAAGGCATTAAATAAACGGCCCCGAGGAAATTATACCGGGTCGTCTGCGATCGTTACCGTGCCAGTCAAATTTACCGTGTAATTAAGCACCGCAACAACAGAGAGAACTACTATATATTGTCGAGTATGAATCTGAAATAGCTTTTACTATGTCTCCGATATATCTATAAGAATCCGGCTTCTAGATGCTACTGATACTTGTAATTAATTTCGTTAACGTTCCTGTGCATCTATTAAGTATCTCCGCGCATTTTGAAAGACACTCAATATCGGCAGTCGAGAATCTCGACTTTTTCTGTTTGCGCGGAACTTTTTTAAGCGGCTTCAAAGTGTCTTCTTTGCATTTTGCTTAAGAGAAAATTACCGTGAGTTTAATGGTTCGTCGATTAGGGATGCTAATAAAAAGTTCGACGGCGTAAAGTACACAAGACGTGTTTAAATATATGCGCACTTAAATTATTACTTATTTATTACTTAATTCGCGAAGTTTTTATCGCAAAAAATTGAGACTTCCCTATTACAAGTGTATATTTTGTATAAAAGATTTATTTTTTGTTTTGTTTTTTATTTTTTAATTAATTTTTTAAATCGGTTTATTAAGTCAACTTTCGGGTTACACGCGCAAAGAGATCGTAGAAATGTTGCACGACGAGAAAAACTAATAATCGTGTTGTAGATGTAATTAAAGATGATACATCATGTTCTCACGATGGTACAACACACATTTTAATGAGACTATTTTATGAGATACCTACATAATCGGCTGCACTCTCGGATTATTGAAGTTTCACAGCTCGTGCTTGATCTGTCGAGAGCAGTGGCGAGAATGGGTCATCGACTCGGAAATCTGTGAACGAACTTCGTCTACGGACTCTCTCGTTGGGGTTTCAGACAGGAAGAATACTCCGTAGTAATTGAAATGCGAGAATCATTGCGACCTGGTTCTTTGACTCCCCCAAGCAAACGCCACTCCAAACTTTCGCGATCGCATTGTCGAAGAGCAACACTGAAATAGATATCCGATGCGTCTTTATTTATTTATCGCACTTCACTAATTTTTTCCACACGATATCGTGCATCTTCTTCCGCTTGATTTATCGAGGGGTTTCAAACGACTCTCGCGACCGACGACGACAAATCGACGCGACCGCGGCGATAAGACGCGAGAGATGAGCTTTGCCACTCAATCGAGTCAAATGTATGAAGTGTATTTTTAGCGCGAATACAATCTTGTCGGTTTTATATTAAATCATTTTTAAGTGGGGAGAAGAGAATCGCTCTTATCGTTTATTTGTTCAAACGATTGAGTTTAGCGATAGTTTCTTCGCGAACGCAAAGAGATTCAAATGTCAAGCGCGTCGTTTTATTAGTTGAAAAAATAATCGAGACTGTTTGTGCTTTATTTTTCGCTTCTTCGGATCTTTTATCTCAAGTGGAGGTAAATTCAAAATTCTGCTGGAAAAAATTTATCGCTCATTATTATTTATTTGACACGTGCCGTCGCGTGCGCACTTAGTCAGGTTATGTTTAAGTACGTCGTTGTTACGGGAACATCGTTGTCAGGTAATAAGAGGTATCTACGTAACAGCTGTTAGCGTTGCAAGTCTCGTTATATATCGCGAAATTGTTGTTGTTAATGGATCGAAGGAGCATTATTTTGGTCACAGTTCGCTTCCTTTATGGCTATTCTCAGTCGCCACTATCCTTCCGATATGTTACACAATTATCGACGTCATCGACTTGGAGCGTATAACCAGACAAGACCTTACGACGTAAGAATTGCAACAGTGACAGATCATAAAGAAAATTGTGTCGTCGTTGCTAATATGTACGATCTTTTCGAAAAGTGTGCTTGAAAGTGATGTATAAGGAGAAATATAATTATATATAAAGAAACATCAGAGATAATTATATCTTTCATTTGTTAACTAGAACTCTGTATCAATATGTCTTTTGATGTAACAAACAATAAGAAAATGTCGACGTCATTGAACACAAGACGTATTACAATGATAACATTTGACACATAACTACAAAACTGTCTTAAATGATATTTATTTTAAAGAGGTTCTTCGTTGGATTTTTGTTTTTATTCTTTCCATCGCGTTTAACTTCGACAAGGTTATTTTATTATTTACGTTGCTTACCTATCACATTTTGCTATTATATATATATATTATATATATATTGTATATATGTTGCGACTCATCTATAGTTTCACAGTGTTATATCTAGTGCACAGCAAAATGTCCTTAATTATGATTAATTGGTTTACAGTCCCGTGTCGAGAAAATCAACACACAGCAGAGACGCTTGTGTAAATTAATGTAAACAGATTCGACCGACATATTTCAGTGGCACAATGTAATAGATAAAGAACGTAAATAATGATGTAACTCCAGTTACAATAAATAGAGAAAATAAATAGAGAGAATAAGAAACAAAAAAAATGGCACATCGAAGAACTCTTTCAAAAATAAATATTATTATTATTATTAATATTATTTAATAAATAATTATGAAAAGAAGAATTTTTTTAAGGCAAATACGAGCCAATGTGTTCATATCTATAAGTGTAAACTTACTGATATACAAAACGTTTCAATGTATTGTTTGGGTTTTTCTCAGTGATTAAAAGAAAAAATTAAACTAAAAAAAATATTTAATTAAACTAAAACTTAAATTGAAAAAATTAATTGAAAAGTTGATAGTAGTACCTAAGCATCATATATAAAGCGTAACTAGTTGTCATCTAATCAAAAAAATAGTAAAACACTGATGACAAATCCACTACACAAGATGACAAAGTATATTAAAATTATTAAATATTATTTAGAACGGTTTGTGTAATTTCGTCGCTTTCGTAAGCGTTATTGCAATAAGCTTGTCTTGTATTCAATAACATCGACGTTTGTTCTTTTTATCGTTCGTTTACATTACAAAATGTACTGGTATCTTATCGAAATGTTTCACGTTTGCGCGAATCAATAAATGTTCATATGTCGGCATCTTCGTACGTTTTCTTTCTCCGTGACATCGCGTTTAGTAACTGTGAGTCGTCGTGCTCGGGTGACAACATATATAAAAGCACTAAATGTCTCGTCACGCTCGTGTTCTGTCAAAGTTTGCTCAGCGGCCGTCGCCATTGAGCGAACTTTTCGGAACTTTCGGCCGGATGATGACGAGTTTTCTCTCGCTTCGGAAATTTGCCCTGTCTCGAAAGTGGAGGTAAAACAGAGTAGACGCGTTGACGAACAAGTATATCTCATATATCAATTTGCGTCACAATTATGCTCGCGTCAAACTTGATATTGTCAAGATAATTCTTGAGAAATTTCTTTGAGTTTTTCTCTGAATTTTTCGTATATTTTCACGGACTGTATATTTTCATTTTTGCATTCTATATATTTTCACGTACTTTCGTAAATGTACAAAAACAGTATTGGTGTTATTTTATTCTCTGTGTAGTGTTTCTCATATTTATTTATAACGTGAAACATCACGTATGTGAAGAAACAAGCAAAGATATATAGAAACGGTTTATTTTATTCATGTCACTTGCGCATAATCTTCCTTCTCTCTCACGTGGAATTGAAAGTCCATTACTTCGGCTGTATCCTCTTGGCGCGTTGCAATCTTCAATTCCAGACCAAAATTGGCTATTTTTCGAATCGCTACGTGCACCGCGCGGTGCACCCTCTGCAACAATTTCGGTTCGGGGGGTGAGAGACAAATTATCTTCTCGACGTGATGGGAAATACCGCTATAATACTCGGCACTTGTTCAGCGGTTCTTAGATGCCTACGTAGGGGCGGAATGTGTGGTGTGTGCAACCCTTGTTTCAGTAGTCAGGATACCAATTACCCCGACGGGTTTCGCGTCTCGTCGTACATGTTGTAAGCCGTTATTAAACGTTGCGCGACGCGTCGAGGCGCTATACCAGCATGCACATGTATACTACATATATTTCACATCGATTCGTTCTCTTTAATGGCCTTGCAACGGCCAGAGGAGGAGAGTTGAAACGAATGAATTGAAGTGCCTCAATCCGCTTGATTAAATCGCCTTCGATTTACGCAGGCTACTCGCTGCGTTTTCTCGTCTTTGTGCATGTTAAAAGCACTCTTCTTCGCATCGTAAATCTTTTGAGAGACACAAAGAGGTGATTTCGAGAATTCTTCGGACCACAAATGTGTTTTTATATATTTACGTTTACCTCACGTTACACAGCGCTGCATAATATTTGCGTAATTGTCGTGTAAAACGAACAAAAAATTACGTGCCGTTTATTTCAAAAAAGTGCACGGATTTAACTAGATATTCTATAGTTTCATTTCCGTATAACGGGTTATATAAAGCGCGACTGATGCCCTCGTTTACGAGCTTCTGACGAGAGTTTCCTCGTCAGACGGTTTTAAACCTTTATTACTTTTGTTCGTCCGTGTCTGCTTAATCGCGAGAAAATCTTACGCTTTTGTACCTTATCGATGCCTCGTAAATTTGCTGGTGCATTGCGAGAAAAAAAAAAGAGAGAAAAAGGAAGTAGAGCATTACGTCAGAGCAACCATCAACTTTATCAAGAATTTAAACTCGATGTCCAAATTATAAAAATTAAATTAACGTCGGGACCTAGGTAGTTGATATGTAATTATCTCGGAAATAAAATCCCCACGGATGAAACGCCGCGCAGAAAACACGTTCTTCTCTTCGTTTCAACGTTTCAAGAGGAACCAATTACACTTTTTTTTTTTTTTGCGGAAATCGCTTTGGAGTGCTCTGGATTACGAGCGAGCTACTACGATTTAATATGTTGATACATACCGTGAAATACTCCGTGGCGTGGCAGTTTGAACCACCGAGACCGAAGACCAAGACCGAGCGACCTTTCGCACGAGTCATCGTTAGAGCTATAAGAGGTGAATTGCTTTCTATTTTATTGAAAGCGTAAATGTCAGTGTAATTTAGTCGCGATAGTCGATGCGAACGACTAATATATATGGTTAGATTCCGCTTGTAATATCGCAGACGATAAAGTGTATCTTCCTGGACGCACGTCACGTATGACACAGCGATATTTTTATAGCAGATATGGTGTATTTTGTTTTTTTTTATTGATTAGATGAAATATTTTCTTATCGTGTTTCATTTTTCACACGCCATATTTCGGCCTAAATCTAAATGTATCAGAAACATCTGACGCGATACCGAGAGAGAAGTGTATATACAGCGATAGTTTACATTTAACATCAGACATCTCTCTCCTAACATACACATCTATCCTCGGAGAAACGATTGCCGTCGTCGTTGTCGTCGTCGTCGTCGCTGCTGCTGCTGTATACTCGCGTCTCGCTTTCTCCATCGGGTTGTGATAAATGGCGAAGCCGGAATTCCCTAAAAGAGTCTCGTGAGAAATCCATCCGACGACGTATCTAGGTTGGAACAAGCCGGCGACGTTGTTGGCGCGTTGATTCGGATCGCACGCTATGCGATTTCTCACCTCTCCGCGTATACGGTTAACACAATGGACGCTGGAATTTTTTTAAAGATTTTTTCCGCGCGTTTTATATAAATATCAAACGCAATATTAATATCAAACCTTTTTTATTCTCTATAAATAAACGAAAGAGTAATTTAGCGCGATTAAGTCGAACTTAATTAAGATGTGTTGATTTTTCTGTATCAGCGATTTTTAAAAGTGGATGAAAGCGTATTTTCTCCCTCCGGGAAGAAAAATGGACGTTTCGCGCGCTTTATTTTTATTTTACGTCAGCTTCGCTCCCGCTTCTCATTCGCGAGTTAACTGTGAAAGAGGGAAGTTTTCTCTCTCTCTCTCTCTCTGTCTCTGTCTCTCACGATTGTCGCACTCGTTCTCATTTCACTTCTCCCTGTTTTTCTGTCACCAGTTTCCACGAAGGCGTTGGCGGGCGCGAAGAGTCTCGGCGGATTCTTGTACAGCGCCGTGAACAAGGCCGGGAAGACCGTGGTGGAGGCCAGCGCAAAGATCAAGAAGACCGTCGAAGAGAACGTGAGTTTTTTTTTCATTGTCACACCTTTAATCTTGTAAGCGCCGATCGATTCGCTTTAATGGCTCATGTTGCCGCCGCTGCCGCCGCCGCGTCGACGATTTAAAATCGAACAGCAATGTGAGATATCTCTCGGATTTCAATTTAGAAGTCGTCGCGATCCGTTAATTATTAATAAAACGCGCGCGCGCGCGCGCACACCCACACTTCGTTAGGAGATAACGGAGTGACATTGTTCATTGATCATATATACATCCGTTTGCTTCGAATGCAGGAACATTTTCATTCACGACGATTGCAAATCGACGCATAGATTACGCATTTTGCGAATTATCGAGTTATTTTTATATTGCCTCTATGTGAATTATCTCATACCGTATATACATATACATCGATACAAGCTATTTTATTCGCGTTTTGCATGTAATTGAGTCAATAACGGTTTTAATATTTTCGCGTTTCGTGTGTATGAAGAGCATTCCGAAAACGTTACGTTGCGCGTGCGTCATTCGTATTTTTACCGTACGCTCTCGTGAATATACAGACACAGTTGAAGTATATAATATAGGATCTTATCTTATTTGGTGTTCATTTTTTCATGAATGCAAAGAAACGCGTTTTTCTTCTTTCTTTTTTGCACTCGAGGGAGCGAGTTCGACAAGGTTCGGTCGACAGTTTCTCCCTTTTCGTCGGCATTGCGTCTTCGTCGATGTCGATACGCATCGGCTCCGTAGGATTTATGCCTTCGGAATAGCACGGGCTGATGTATGTACGAGGGGGAGAAAGAGTTGAGGGCGTGCGTGTATAATAATTCCGATGCGTAACAGAAAGCGTTCGTCTCACGAAGGAATCCCCACTGAGCGTATAATAAATCGCGACGCCACCTCCGCCGACGCGATGCATAATCGCCCGTTTGTTTTATGCATTTCGGAAATTGAGGGAAGCTCTTCTAATGTGCTTCCTCAGACGGTTTTCTCATAAAACCACTCTTATCGCGGCGAATTCGGCACGCGATGATAGCGCGCGTCTATACGGTAATTTATAATATCGATGAAAAATTTGACGTAAAATTGTCGTAAAATTGTCGTCGAGCGGAGAGGAGAAAAATAATAACGGAGCATTATCAATATGTGCATCACTACTTATGCAATCGATTTAAAGACTGGCACGTACACAGCCCCGAGATATCGTCTCTCTCGTCGTCTACCGTTTTACCGAATATACTCGCTGTGTCGTTGGCCATAGAACTCGACATCGATCAGAAAGCTCTTCTGTCGTTTTGCATATATATTGTGTACGTGTGTGCACACGACAACGAGCACGAAAAGCTGCCGGTGGTATCGACGAAACCTTCATTCGGGCATATGACGCGCGCTTTTTTTTTTTTTTTTTTTTTTTTTTTTGGCCTGTACAAGCCGGTATCAGGCCGTGTCGGTTGTGGATTTCGGAACGAAGAGAAGCCACTTTAACGTTTATATGTTTCAGTAACTGACTGAATATCGGAATTTTTGTTCATCCGTCTTTTCGGTTCTCGAACGGGCGTTTATCAAACGGACGAACAATGCAAATCCGTGTTCGGAGGTGCGATTCGAAGCTCGAAATTCGGCATCACGCGAAAATGTGGGTTATTGAAATGCGCTCCGAGTCGACTCGAGCAATTTCCATCGCGTAACGATGTATTCTTCTGCGGTTTCGTGTGTACACGAAAATCGCAGGTAGCCAGATTTATATCGTGACAAATCGCTTGGTTTTTTTTTTTTGAAACCCGCGAATTTTTCCGAAGGAAGACGCTCGACTATTTTTACAACACGTTATAGGTAGCGTGACAATTAGTGGGTTACAAATTATCTGAAATTGACGTCCGCGGTTGCGAACTAATATGATAATGAGACACGAAATAATAACAAACTTTGCTACACAATTAATCGATACATTATTATACGTACATCGGTGTTTCGCGCTAATAATAATAGCATCATGTGCGTGCGGTCTGCATCATTAATTTGTTTGAAAGGCTTGGCGGAAATAACGTTAATAACTTTCGCCGCTTGGTTAACGATTTTATACACGTAAAATATACGCGCGACGTTGAACCAACAACTAATAAGTCACAAAGTGACGGCGTAACTATGTAGCACATGTCGTATTTTTCTCGGATTCTTTGCCAGAGAAACGTCAGCAATCGCGGCAGTGATTTACCGTTTTCGCTGCGGACCGCCGCACGTTTTACGACACTCACGTGCATGTGACACGTAATTTCTCAAGAGGCTACCCGGTGCATCGCGCGATGCATGTACGCGCTCGTCGCAACATCCGCTTGTCTCGCGGTGCGAGATCTCCGATCACAAATCGCACGTCCACGTGTCAGGAGAGACATCGTCTATGATTACGTTGACGTGTGGTGTAGAATAAAAACGACGATGTCAAAGATAGAAAAGAGATAACAAGTAGATAACATTATAGATAGGAGTTAAGGTTTCGACATAAGGTTCTTCTCACGTGATGCGAGTGCGTTCACATGCGTGTTTTTGCGCGAGTGCGCGTAGAGGTGACTGGAGAATAACATGTTTTCGACAATAGTCGCTCGCCGAAAACATACATAAGTACATCGATATGGTAAAGCCATACTGTGCAATTCTTTCGTGTTCCTAAAGTCTCGGTTTCTTGATAAAATAATAATTTTGAACAACACACCAATCCAAGTAATGAAAGCGAATAAAAATGCGACGGAGAAATTTACTTAAGAATTGTCTCAAAGCTAACGTAGTTATTTAACAACCTAGTTTTTTTTTTTAATGCCTTTAGTTATGTATTTAACTTCGAATAGTATTAAATTAATTGCAATATTTATTAATAATCGCAAAGAGAAATAGTGTTCATATCATATAGTGTAATCAGTAATGATACCAATGGTAGTTAATTTAACGTTGCATTATACAAAGTTTACGTAAAATTTTGACACCTCGACTAGGGGCTTTAATATTAAGCATATAAATTTACATTGTGCGCGCAAGCGCATGCGAGTGAAGTGTAAATTCGAGGGTGTATATGTATTCACTCGACGCTATTGCCAGATACTGTCGAGTATTATTGCAAGTAGCATTACAGAGACGGAATGCTTGACAAATGGATATACTATCACGTGACAAGCGCCGGCAAACAAAATGAGATCACGTTGCATATTACACGGCAGACGTTTGCACGCCATGTGAAATTAGAGGAATGTACACACGTATATCGTATTTTTGAACGTCCTAAAATTGTGCGCGTATGCAATACATGCGCGCCTTTTACACGTTGTTCGCACACGTTGTTGATTGTCATCGATAATATCGATGGAAAAATTCGATCATCATGCATCAACATTGTTATCGTTTAATTATTCTGTTTGTGTGGGCACAGTTCGGTTTAAATCTAGTGGACTTGAACAATTCACAAAAACAAATTTATTCATTCGAAATTGATTTTGAAGTTAAATTAACTTGTTTACTTCAAAACTTGTGTTCGTTTTATTTCAATTAAATCGAGAAATTGTAGCACGCCATGTCAAAGACGAATACGTGTCTCTTTCACTCGCAAATACACGACGTGCATATCTGCAGTATCTCTGAAATCGATATCGTTATTAATATGTCTTACAGAAAATGCTACGATGCTCGACCCATTTCTATTTAAGAGATATTAAAGCTAGCAAAAGTTTGCGCTGCTCCTTTATCCTTATGTTCGCGCAAGTCTCATTGAAACGTTTTTTTTTTGTTTTTTTTTTTGTTTTTTTTTTTTATGAAATCACGAGTGCGTTTGATTCCGATACATATGACTTTTCCAAGACTTTTATCGATATTAATACAAGGACTCTTTTGAAGCATGTGTAGAGTCCAAGATACGTTCGACACGTGTCAAGATTCTATGGTGCTTGTCTATTATCAGATCGCGTGTTTTTATTATTGAATTATCTAGTGCGAAACGGGTGACGACAGCTTTTACGAGTTGTTATTGTTGAACGCGTTGCGATTTTATTTCCGAACCGTGAGACGATCTGTCCGTATTGTATCTTTACATCATCAGCTTAGCTCCAAATCAGATTTATTCAGTTATCGGGCTTATGCTATCATGCATATACATATATATACATATATATATATATATATGTACATATATACACAGCAAATATATGTACGTATCTACCTGTTTTCAGTGCAACAATTTACTTTATATGTATCCATTATTCATGCCTTATATATCTCTTTATTCTTTGGCTTTATTTTACTATCGGCAGTAGTTTCCGCGAAACGAAATATGAAACGTTTCATATGAAGCATTTCACTTTCTATATTTTTAAAATTTATTTTATTATTTCAAAGTTTTATAATATTTTTCACGTGCAGTGTTTTATTTTGTTATATATTTTTCTATCAATATTTTCTATCGAATACATACGAAGATAATTTCTATCGGGAATTTAAAAAAATTTATTAAGTGTGTGTGTGTTTCCATATGTTGTTTTGTAGATCTAATAATATATTTTTTAATATTGAAAATTCAATTTTTAATATAATAGATGCGCGATCGAGAAAACGTGCGAAGTGATGGGTATTTTTCACAGGTGTTCACGTGTGTTATCTGCTCTTTTTTGTATCGCGATCTCGCGCACAGTTACACAGGCATTATCTCGACGCCAGATAAAAAATTTCGACACTTATTTTATCGTTTGCAGATATCGTTTCTGTTTACGTCTTTATTTTTTTCCACGGTAGATCTAAAAAAAAACACAATTTATGCGTATCGCATACAATCAGTCGATCACGCGCTATTGTTTTCTCGTGACACATATGGCCGCTTCCGCTTTGTATCGTAATCAATATTGTCTACGCTTTTTTTCGCGAAATAGACTTTTTTTAGGTCGTAAAAGTCTTCCATACACGCATGTAATAAATAATTCACGCGCAAAATGAGTTTTATTAAAAAACAATACGTGAATTTTATTATAATATGTACAATTTTATTTTATAACTTTACACAGATCGCTGAAATAATTGTAGTTTTACTTGTCAAAAAGTGCGAAAATATATAGATACATCATATATTGCATATCAACCTTCTCATATTCAATATTCGTATACGTACGAACTTTTGAATTTCAATGGATGGTCGTGGTTATGTTTCAAAGTTTGGACCTTGTAACTAGAGAAGTTTGATGATATCGTAAAACTCATTTCGCATATCCTCGCCCAGCCTCGAATGTGCCCCATGTATCCGATCACATAAAACGCATCTATTTAGTAATCCTCTCTTTTCCGGTAAACTTATGTAGTAGATATTTACGGTACAACGAAAATCGCGTTTTCGTTTATATAATGTATCCCGGATGGAAATCTCGCAAAACTCGGTACAAGCAATGGCAAAGCTTTTATTTGCAATTAATATTCTATCTCTCCTCTTCGCGAGATTTGTGACAGGAAACGAATCAGATCTGAATGTTTTGTTGTATATAGACTTGGAGAGACAAAGATTTATTGCGTTGAGCAGTTTGAAAATACATACTAACACGAAACAAATTATTTTAATATATGCATAAAAAGTAAATTAACTTCATACAGATCTTTTAATAATTTTGAAGAAAAATCACTTATGTAACTTTTTAACTCCAGAGCTACGCGATAGAAAATATCTCGACAACCGTAAATAATTCTAAAGTGCAAGAACAAATAGTACTTTATGTTCTATACAAAAGTCAAATTATATCTCTGTATTATTTACGTACACAATTATCAACGATAATAATTCACGATATTAGAATATTGTGTCGTAAAGAGAAATCCTCTTAAAAATCGCAATTATAAATGGATAAAAGAAACTCAGTGCGCGTCAGTCGGCGTCACTTTCTTTGGACTAATAATAATCCCACGAGACAACAAACTAGACGTGAACGATAATCCCTGAGGCGTATTGTCTATTTATCTAACGCATGTACATGCGTTGTCTATCAGTGTCACAGAACGGAGAACTAAGGGACCGAACGTCGCAATATTATGCGGCTCCCTCTAGAGCGTCTGATCAAAGCGCGACCGTAATCACTGGTCAACAAGTGGAGATGGCCCGAGCGGAGTCAGTCGTGCAAAAGCGTGACGTTCAGTGGTAATTCTCTCTGTACGCAGTTATCCCACCGTGTTTTTTTTACGGATCACGAATTAATCAAAATAAATATGAATGTGTGTGTGTGTGTCATGATTTTTTTGTCTATTTTTTGATGAAAAATAAAAGAAATTTAACCCGTTGTTTTTTTTTTTACAAAAACTTTTTACGGAATGCCAAATTTTTTGAATGACAAAGTCTGTAAAAAAATGGGAAAAACCGCGTAACATAGATGAGACACACACGCACATAAAACTGACACGAGGCAGAACCGTGCGCGCGACTACGCGACGTGCATACACAGCCGAAGAATAGGAGCAGTTGGTATTGATCCGCAACGCCATCCCGTCGCGTTTGAGAGACCCGAGTACGCTCTAACCGGGGGCTGACTCACACCACGTCGCCGGCGCGAGCATCTCTCGGGTTTGTGCGTGGACTTCCGCGAAAAGCTAGCGATAACGGCAAGGCCGACCGCCACCATCGACACTCTGTTCCCGATGTTCTCTACCACGAATAGGCGAGTAGCCGCTTGGCCAGGTTTCCTCATGCCAGAGATGCTTTTTATTCCGCGTTGTTCGATCGCTTGTAACTAGTGTTGCAGTAGCTCGCTTTCAACTGACTCTTTTGACGGAGAAGTAGATATTACTTCGTCAATTTTTTCCGACGTGTTGCCATATCGACGTACATCTTCGACTCGCTTGTATTGTAACTTTACTTTATTAAAAATTAATTAAAGTAACTTTACTTTATTAAAAATTAATTAAAGATGCTTTTTATGGATTTTTCGCAAAAAGAAATTCTCAGTAATAATAGTTATATCCGTGCTGCGGCTATATTTTTTGTTCTTTTATATTGGACATTACACAATTCAAGTACAAAATGTCATGTGGCATTTATTGTTTTTTTTTGGGGGGGGGGGATGACATTTGCCATCGACAGAATTAAACGCACTTTTCTGTTCTCGTGCAACAGTAAATGGCAGTGACCGCTCTTACTCTTTTTTTTTCTTTTTCCCACACTTTATTTTTACCGATACTGTGCTGTGGAGCTGCTGATGAGAATCGATGGCCCGAGAGCCTTGAACTTTTTTCACTCTCTCGCTCGCCGCATACGATATTTCTCCTCTCTCGCGTACGATATTTCTCCTCTCGCGCGTACACTTGCCTACGAGCGTATATATCGAATGTCGATTCCAGATACTAGCGGAATTCGCAAGCACACGACGGCTCAAGGTTGCGCGAAGCGGCTGATGGACGGTCCATTTTAATGAACGCATCGCGGCGATCTGTACGTGTTGGATATTCGCCTATTGTTATCTCAATACATGTAGCAAACAAAAATCAGAAAACAATTTTTGACGTGCACTCCGGGAGCTGAATTACATTTTTTTTTTTTGGCAACAATATAAATTAAGATATAAATCATATATCACGTAGTTTTAGCTTTACAATTGTTTTTTGCAAATTTAATAAAATAATATATAACTATAGAACATATATATTTTATTCGTTATCGATTTGATAGCGCAAGGTCTCAAAATTATTAATACAGTGCAAATATGCAGGCATATGTGTCGATGCTCGTTTGTCATTATCTGTCCGTGTATCATGTGTCAATGAGGCACGACAAGAACTTTTGTATTTGTCAGCGGATTATTGATGTACTCTCGATGAGATTCGATAAAATGACATTGCTTATTCATAGTCTCGTCCTTTGATTTTTATCCATATCTCTAAGGTAATCTAATTGCAAATCTCATTTTTTCCTATTAGTTTTTACATATTTTGTTTCTCTCTCTCTCTCTCTCTTTCTCTTTCTGTGACGCGTTGTTCGTTATATTATTCACTATGTCAAGAAAAATTGCCTATTATTTTCCAATAACGTTACGATAACAGACTTCTTTAAAAAAAAAAAAATGGAATTTCAGCAAAAAATGTCTGTGTCCTTTATAACTTTTTTTTTAATAGAAATTATAACGTGCTCTTTTCCGAATCTTTTATACCGTGAACACAAATTTGCATACAGTGAGCTTGTACTGAAGTGCGACGAATAAAAGAGAGAGAGATACATATAATTTATTTTACAATTCTAATAACTTACATGCAACGCAAACGAAAATAAGCTACAACTTGGTAATGTAACGATTCATTTATGCAAGAAATGTATATATTTTCTCCTGTTTGCGATATAATTCTCCACTTGCGAATTTCACTCATTTAATTTAATACGGTTCGCAATTTAATACAGTTCCGCATTATTACGTACTCCAGTGACAATTCTCGTAATGTAGATCGCCGTTATCATTTAACGTGTTGTTGACAATAATAATAAACATCACAGATTGAAATCATCCGCGTTTCGTGGATTTTCATCGTCGTTTTGTTCAATTTTTAAATATTTTTCCAGATGATTACATCATCGGTTGCTATTAAAATCTGATGAAGCAAAATTAATTTCTAATTCGGGAAAATCATATTTCACACATTCTCGTGTGATAAAAATGAACAAAAATATATTGTTCAAACCTACTTATTTTTTTGTGTTTATTTTTAATTTCGGCGTACGATCGCGCAACGATATCGTGAAAGCTAGATAACAAACGTAAACTTTTTAAATACGCGTAAATTTTTAAATGCGCGATTTGAGTAAAAGAATTTTTTTACAATACACTTTCTTTAATATACATAAGAGTACTTACGTGTACACAGAAATAAACGAGCTTTTAAAAAACCATTAAGAAGAAATATTGGATATATACTTCGTAACATTGAAAACTATCTCTTTCGAAATAGTCAACAATTTCATACTCGATCGTAATCTGATCAATCTCGACAGGCATGTTCGCGCATTACGATGTCATTGCGGCGTAGCATCATTCTTGGATGCAGCAGTAGAAGCTCTTGAGCAAGACGTTCAGTGACTGATCGATATCGAGCCTTGACCTTAGTAGAAGTGACTCTCGGAGTGCATCGCTCACGACGATGCACGTTGCCGACGGATGCACAAATATCACGCGCAATGATCCGAGCATCGACTTTTTTTTTAAGTTCGTTATCTATTAACGTTCACGATGTCGTCGCGATCGTACGTCAAAATTAAAAATAATTACGAAGAAAAGCCGCAGTTCCAGTTTGAACGATGTAAACTCCCCATCTGATTTTTAGCGGATATGTAATTTTCTAAGTCAATTAAGCGGTGAATTTCGGTGATTTTTTATTTCCGCGATTACGGAAATAAAAGTCTATCACGGTTCTGATTTCACGCAAAGCCTAGAGAACTCCGGAAAGAGGCGTCATTTTCGCCATGGCGTCTGTCAGACCCGATGACGAGCTAAATAATAAAACGCCGCCGTTACGCACAACGCGCGAACCAAATTTAATCGCGAGATGCGCTCGCCGTATATCGACTAACCGTCAGATTGAGCTAAAATGCCAGTAGTATGATATTATAAGGATGTTAGAATATGTCTAAATTTGAGAGGACATTTGTCAGACGTGTAATATTATCAGGACGATTGGAGAACGATAGCCTTTCGAGAATGTCAGATTCCGTGTACATTTTTTTTTACCGCTAAAAAAAAATATGAACTAACGCACATCCGTATAAAACTTTATATTCCATTTTTAATGCTTAAAGAAATAATTCCGAAAATTAATTCAGAAATTCTATTTTTTTAAAGATACATATGATTTGATGCTTTAATATTTCATTTGATAATTTCTGCTTTACTGAAACTAAATTTTCTACGCAGATAACACTTTTAGCAATTGCCGAAGCGAATAACGCACTGCATTATCGTCAGGTATAACGAAATTACTAGTAATTAAATGTTTCATTACCATAACAAACGACGAGCGAGTCGACGTAACATCTGCGTGGAATACAAAAGCGAACTTGAAGACTAATTATCGCGATTCATACAGAAAGAGGAAAGAACGAACCGTGCTATGTACTACGTGCTGTTAATTTAACACGAAATGAAAGCGAGAGATCCGCGATTATTTTTGCTTGCGATCAACTTGGCCGATGGTAAAGAGATGTCTATAAATTAATAATAATTAAAAATATGACACAGTCTAAGCTAATATCGCGCAAAGTTATCTTGAAAATATAGATAGGTATGTGTCGTGTGATGCGCGCGATGTGGAAAATTAATTGCGAACTATTCTCACAACGCCGCTGCTTAATCCGTTTTAAAACTCGATGTCACGCACGCGTAAAGTGCATTAATGAAAACTAAAAATATACGCGTCGCAGTCTAGTAACAGTTCTTTATGTCACTTTTTCCAACCAGTTTTATTAAGCATTTTTAATTGAGATAATAATTTTTTCATAACGATTTAGTTATTGAAGAAAATTATATCATCTTAAAGCTTACACAAAGAAAAGTTTTGCAAAGATGAACGACAAGGGGAATTTTCAACAAATCTCGCAAATCCCACAAAAAGCCCTCTTCGAAAGTCGAGATGAGTTTGCGTAATATTTTAGTGATTTCTGAGCTGAAACGAAAGAGGAAGAGAGTAGATTATATCTCGCTTGCCGTAAACTTACAGAATTACGTCGCGGCGCAAATATCTTGTCAACCTCTTTAGTAGCGAGCATCATTAGAACGGCTACTTTCCGTCTCTCTATTATCGTTTCTCATTTCCCAGCTCGTTTCTCATCTTGATGAATTTTTTTTTTTTTTTTCACTGAAACCTACCTCACGAGCTATCATCGTTTAACGCGTAGTTAATACTTTAGCCGCTCATTGTGTTTTAAGCAGCATCCTTTAACGGAATTGTTTACATCAATATTCTTGACTCGTGTGTAAGTAGCGTAGCTTCCAGTAGAATTTTGCGACACGTTATATTAAAATTCACAACTTGAAATTTAATGTTTTGTAAAATAAAAGAGAAAAACGGCGATGTGAAACTGAATTAATATAAGTTCGTTTACGTTTCCGTCATTCGCAAATCGCGCGGTAATAATAAACACGATGAGATAAAACGAAAAAAGACATTCTCTGGCGTAGGCGTAACAGCTAATCATTGAAAGCTCGATAATCAAGCTTTCGTGTCAACTAAAATCGATAAGCTCGTGTGTATACAAGCCCAAAGCGACGAGTGACCGACGGTTCTTCCAAAAGGTCAACTCGTCGACAATTTGCATCCGCAAACTCGATTTTTCTCGACGCTCTGTCTTTCATGCCGTTCCGCACGTGCGGAATAACGGCACTCGACGAAATGTGTGTACGCGGAACTATATTGTACCGGGAAAAATTGATTTTCATGTTTGCGATTGTTTAATACGAATAATTTACGTGTAATCTGCGCTTGCGCGCGTCTGCGTTTGCGCTAATGTGATCGAACAATTCCGAAACGGAAGATCTTCTTTCCGAAAATATTGTGCATATCTCGCCATTTTGAAATCACATCTCCCGTCACATCTCTCTGGATGCAATCACGTCAGTTTAATACAATTACTCCGTCGCGGTTATTGCATTTCTCGGTTTAATCGGTGCGCGTGCCTTGAATTTTCGTAATATCGCTATTGCAAAATAGTTGATAAATACGATTACTAACGAATTTTTTTGTTCAATTAAATTTCAAATAGATTAAACTCGGAAGTCTACATACGATCATTATATGTTGGAAATCGTTTTTTTTTTCTTTCGAACAAAGCGCTTTCTTTCCGCGTTCGCAACGCGAATTGCAGTTGACGGAACCTTTTTTGCCAATTGCTCTCGCTCGCCACATAGATCGATTCATTACGCGGTACAAAGTCAAAAGTGTTGCCAGCCATTAAGTCGGTTTTTCCAATAAACGTCGTTCTTTTTTCCATTACCGTTTCGCGTCTGTGCGGCGTGCCGTTGTTCGTGTTCGCGGCAAACGTATAACCGCGTCCCAGTTCGCCGTCGCCTGTATAACGAAACTTTACGAACTGTAAAGGTTTTTCACGTGTCGTGTGTGGGTTTTCTTTTTCTCTTTCTCCGCGCACCATCGCGGTGGTGCGCCGTGACAGATGTCTCGTAAGGGAAAATGCGAGCCTCTTCGGTCGCGTTTTCCGCGCTCGCCGCTGGCTCTTCAGCCTTGAACTTGAAAGCGAGGCGTTTCTTCCAGAGCAAACGAAGAGTCTTATATTCGCTCGCGCGCGTCTTTTATTACGTCGCGTTTGTAATTAATTCAATTTTGTGCTAGATGTTGCAAGAGCTCTCGGATCAAAAGTGTCATTCGTTCTCATAAAAGCTTTTATGTATTATTATCGCTTGAATTTGAAATATGAAGAGAAATCGAGCTACCCATGCAATATATATCAAAAGTTATGAGATGTTTCGGAGGAAAATATCGCGGAGAATGCGTTAATTTTGCTGTAGCGCCATTGTATTTTCATTTACGTTTGTATATTTGAACTTGATTATAAACATACTGTGCAGAAATTATATTGACAAGTAATTTTAGACGTGACTAATTATTTGGCGAGGTAAATGGTGATTAACAACTATTGTTGTACGATGCGTTTAACTTGCGTCACTGCAATTATAAACGCAATGTGTGTTACCTGAAGCGTGTGTTGCGGCAACAATAGATTCGCGACCGTTCTATACATATTTCGAAATCTCTGTTTATAAATAATACGTGTATACGGTGTGTTACACGCGCGGAATTTTTAAGTTTACCGATTAATATTTGCGCACGACGATAAATCTATATACAGAGTACACGTTAGTAATCAACACGGTCTCTATCAATCTGTCTAGATAACAGGATGGCAGAGCATATACGGATATCGTTTGTGTATTGGCTTGCGGCGGTGTGCTGTGTTCGCAACCGATTATTACAGTCTATATATTCTCTCTCGACAGATATATTCTGAGATAAAACAAATATCTCAAAGTAATCGTAGACGTACGTATTATTTCGCGAACAAAAAGTCTTGCTATTGTACAGGCAGCAAGAAAAATTTGGTAAAAGCCTATTGAAATTTTTGTTTCGTTTTGTAACAAAATTTTTTGTTGGCAGAGCAAACAAATTTAATTAGGCTTAGCGTATTGTTTTGTGCTGGCTATGTGATAATCTAATTTTCTTGTTATTTCAGCAAAACCTTTTTTCCGTAAATTTGCGTATTATGTTTTTCTATCTTATTAAATATTTTATCAGAAAACTATTAACATGCAGAAAAAAGGGAGTAAATATTCCAAGAAGAAAGTTGCGAGAATCGTATTAGAACAATTCTTATGCGACATGAATTGCTTTCTGCGGTCGTTCTGGAAATTATAGTTCGAACAGACCAAAAGAACTTAGCTGCAACGGTCGAACACGTTATCAAGAATATTTCAAATTTAACTTCGCAAATAAGACCATTAGAGTTGCCGCATACGTTACCGGGAATTTGCACTCGAATACAAGGTACCGAACATGCAGTTTTAATGGTATTACAGCAGAGATCGTGTCTGACCCACACACAAGATACCAAAGCGACGCGCAGCAGCGATGGCGCATCCGCGACGTTTCCATTCTCTTTCACATTATGCACGTAATGTAGACGAGCGATTGCGAAGCCTAATCGCGTCAGTGAAATTAATTAAAACGCTCATATACATACGACACTCGCGTTTTCCGAATAATATAATCTGCGGCGCTCGAGTCTTCGTAATTTACCCAATTAAGTTTTCAAACTAACATAATTTCTCATTACGATGTTTTTGTTGGAAATTGGCCATATTGTTAATAATTTTCAGGATTATTATATATATATATATGTGTATTCGGACGAGAAAATCCGCGGCTTACAATTTTCGCTCGGCAAAGTTGCTTTCGCATATATACATATATCCATATTAAAACATACCAATTAGAGATTGATATTCCTCGAAGGAATCCTCCGGGATTCGAAATGGTAATTTTCCGCTTCCGTAATAAGAGTAATACTACGAACTTCTCCGTACAATGATTGCAATAGTAATTTCTGCCACGTTCCACGGAATTTAGAACGGTTTCGCGGAAGGATAAAATAGAAAAATGCACGAAAACGCGGAATATTCTTGCGTGTGCCTATTTTCGCGAATCGTAAGGGTTAAGTCCTCGTGCTCGTTTACAAAATGGCAGTGGTAAAGTAGGAACAAAGAGGAATCAGAAACGAGGCCGCGCAAACATAGCGAGATATCGACCACCGGCGGCGTATCCGTCGACACCCGTGTGCGAGACGTCGTCAAAGGGAATGATGGTTGATCGAGGGTAGAGGGTGTGTTCAGTGTGTAGTTGATAAATTTTTCACGAGCGTTACAACGAGATGCGTGTGCTTTCGCATGATAAGTACTAATCAGCATTAATCATTTATACGTCAAATAATATATCGAGCATTGTTACAACAATTACGAGTCAACTACTATTCGGTAGAAAATGCTGAACACGAATTACATTATAAAATGCATCGTCATTATCATTATCATAATTGCGTAACAAAAATTCTTCTTTTGTTAAAAATCATTCGCGCGCGAAGAGCCGCACGATTTTATCATTATTGCGTTCGCAGAGACGTTCGTGATCGTTCATTAGCGAATTCCGTTCATTACCAGCGGTATATTCTCACATAGTCGAGAGACGCGCGCATCATCGGTCTACATCGTGTGTATGTAGTTTGCTTCGCGCATCGTACACGAAATGTCACACGCACGCTCTTTGCCGGTGGCGCTTGTGCGCCCCGGTCGATGTGTTATGCAAATATGCAGGGATTATATATATCCGGGTATGCCGTCAGAGCCTACACGTTCGGTAATATGCGGGAGTCGGGATCATTTACCTTATCTCATTTCACGCGGGTTGTCTCTATTAGTGATCGATTTCACGACGTAATTCGTGAAGATCGATACATTGGCAGTGAGACCTCGGAAACGTGTGAAATTTGCTACATATTTGCTGTGCGTAGAAATTTTAATTTATTTTTTTAACGACTGTTTTGCGTGTAGAAGTGTAGAGTAGCCGAAGAACATGATTTAAAACAGCAATGACAAGGAAAAATAGGAATGCTTTTTCTCGTATAATAAAATGGTTTTCTCAAAATGATTTCCGCTCGAGCTACTTATGTTGAATGAAAATCACGAGAGAAACTGTAATAGAAACAAAAAAGAAGTTGAACTTTTATCGATAATTCTCTCCAGCGTTAAAATGCTACTGTTTTTTTTTGTTAGCGCACCAGCGCAATTAGCCAGATGCACGTATTTTCGTTATACGAAGAATCACACACACACACACATTTTCTTCAGCCACTCTACTTAATTTTTCTGCGCGGAATAGAAAAATTGCGTCCACAACTCGAACATTATCGCGACACAATCGCGAATATAAATGGATATATACAAATCTAGCTACTTAATAATACACGTTGATGAGTTCCGTCTCGAAAATGAAGGTGTTTGCTTTCTGCGCATCATCCTTCGTGGTAATGGAGTGGTAATAAACATCCGCGGCGTTAACGTTCGGATTGTATAACGCCGAGCGTGTCTTAAATTTCGCGGAAATGTGATTTATGGTCCATGCGCGCGTAAACGACGACGTGTTTCTCGCGCGCGCACGCTTCTGTTCCATCCGGAGACAGACACGCTTGAATTAATTACACGATTTCGTCGAAGTTCGAGTGACGAAGTTCGGTTGCAGTTTGCTGCGGTGTTGCAAACCAGGAATACCGCGTGCTCGTTAAGTCATGAGTTTAGTTCATGCGGGTGGACTTTGTAAATAGTAGTTTTTGTGCTACATCCTATATATATATTCAAGTCTTCGCGTTCTCTCCTATCGCATCAAATATTAATAACTTCAGTTGCGACGATTGGAATTCGAAGTGAATTTCAGTTTCTTCGACTATGCAGATAACGCACAGAAATATATTTTGTCTATTTTGAATAAATTAGTTTACAACTTAATATTAATTAAATTGCAATGTAATATTTATCTCTTTTAGTTGCTTAATTGCAATGATCGTTGATAAAGAAACCGGTGGGGATTCGAGTGCATAGGTAATTTATCTTTTTTTAATTATCTTAAAACGAGAGATATAAAAGAAGCACCCACAAGATCTAACAAGTAGGTAGGTATAAAGCCGCGCGTGTAATTATTCCCGCGTCTGCTTAAATCACAACACTATCACTGCGATCTCCGCGGCAAGCAGCGTTACTCTTTGTTTTTATACTGTCTTGGGAATAAAATAACTCGCGATAACAATCGACCGGCACGAATTTTACTACGAAAGCACTTTCGAGCTCGTTCTTTCGAGAGATGTAAATTACAGGAATTACACACGCGTACGCTGAAAAACAGTTCTGCGTGATTTACTGGCAATTTTTTCTTACTATCCCGTTCCGGCGTGCGCCGTCGTTTATAATGTACCGTGCAACAATTACATCGCGTCAGTTTTGCTGACACGTGCGGGAAAGCGCCGAGTTTCCACGCGAGGCACGTACATACCGTCGTCCAACTTGTCGTCACGGAGCTTTGGTAAAGGTGATTCGAGCGGCTTTTCGGAAGACGCGAGAAAGGAGGCGGCGAGGAGTCCACCTTGGCCGAGGTACTTAGCGTGGCCGCACTTTGACGAAGGTGCATGTAGTTGCGAGAGGGCGAGAGGGAGATTAAAGGGAGGTTAGTCATGACGTCACCCGCAATCATCTGGGTCAGGACAGTGTCTGACCTACTTGGATGCCACCCCCGACGGGAAAGCCCCGCGTTCATACGTACGCAGCTTTTACATGCCACGTGTGTGCGCTTTTTCGATATGAGACGGTCTATCGAGACGCGCCCAATGAAATTTCCTGCTCTCTAGTCGGTGACCGCAAAATTCCCCGATATACTGTACTCTAGCTCCATAAAGTCCAGACGTATATTTTGCGAAAAATTGAGAACGACGTTATAGTTCTGAAAACGTGCTAAAGTTTTCAATATACACGTTACGTTACCTCGGTGAAAGCTTGTAATTGGAATTAATCTTTTAGAGTACGCGCGCGAATTTTAAAGTAACAATAATTCGATTATAATCACTTACAATCACTTTTACCGAAATAAAATTAAAAAGCATTATGCGTTAGATCGCGCTCGAAAGCAATTTCGGTATTACGCGAAGAAAATGGCCACGTTACTTCGGATACGTGCCAAAAATTTAAATGGCTCTTGCACTCGCGATCGCGTTTCAAAGATTATGAAAGAGATTGTCGACTCATCGATCTCATGCTAATGCAACGATGTGATCTCACAGCGCGGCGCCGCAATTCAACCGAGTTTTATAATAGCGCAAGCATCGATTTGTCTTTATGCTGCGACTTTGATGTCATCCGTCGTCGCGGAGAGACGGCGCGACATTTTCTCCGTTTTCGCGTCACTTTCTTTTTTGCTCTCTCTCTCTCTCTTTCTCTCTTCTCTCCTTTGATTCGACTACTGTCAGTCTCGCGTTTGTTCCTCTTTTCATCCCGACCGTGCGAACCATTTATTCGAAGACTACACGACTGACAATGAGATCGATGTGTAATATTGAAACGAGCGGTTTTTTTAACGTCGCTCTGAAGTAAAGTTTATCTTTAAAATATTTTACATTGAAGTTTCGTCTTTTCTAGAGGGATACAATTTTTCACAGAGAACAATTATATGCTACTATTAGAAAAATTTGCAGGTTCTTGTGCACAAAAAATTTATAAAAACTTGTAGAAAACTGTAAAAATAAAAAAAAACGTATTAGTATTTAGAGAATATGCCTATTAATGTGTCTATTAATAGACATTGTAACGTAATGATTGTCTAGGTGTTGATCGCTGTAAAATATTTGATTAGCTTTTGCCACTCCCGGAGTGCCATTAATGTATTAACACACGATGAAGACCAGAACGTCTCTGACCTTTCGTTCGCCATTTATTGAGCTGCAGCGAGAAATGGAAATTGATCGCCTCGGTTCGCGGAGAAAAATGTTATGCTATTCTTTCGTCTTTTCCATATAAAATACAGAAACATCTCCGGATGTGAAACGCGCAGCGAGTGTTATCAAGTATTTCCGAGTGTTATTTTGCCGCAGGAAGAACTGTCTCGCCTCTATCTCTCTTTCCTCGCGCGCGCGATAAAGTCGCTATCACATTTCACTTTCGCATTTTGCTTACGCTCCGGTATATAATCTGACCTTTACACAAAGGTTTCTCGCGCGCGATTTTCCGACGATTCGACGACGCGAGAAACACTTTGAACTTACAACACACCTTGCACCATGGCGGAACGTTTCGAGCGAAGGTCAGGGTTACTGCGACGGTTCGCGCGTAACGGGACATCACGGGTGATATTTCTGGAAAATTTTCTCGTTGCTGATTACCGTGCGTTGTTGAGAATTTAACGAGTTGCGCGGTATATATGTGATTACTACCGGTCTAATTAAGCGCGCGGAGAGAGAGAGAGAGAGAGAGATGAAATTTTGTTCGTGAATTCAGGTTTCATCATTGTGTTTGTTGCCGCCCACGCAGCAGCTCTCTCTCATCCTCAACAACATTCTATCGTCGAGTTCTTGGTCGACCGAGATGCATGTCAATAGTACTTAGTGCAGGAACGTGGAAATGTAGCGTGTAGTGGTGTATAAATGCGTGCGTGGGGAGATGCTGCGGCAGCTTTTGCGGGAGGATGACACGCCGATATGCGTTTGTACATGTCGTAGAATTATCCTCTGTTTAATCGCGATCCGCTAGACTTGTAGAATCTTGTGCAATTATGTGGAAAATTTTCCACAAAAGAATAAATTTTCTTTTTCCCCGGTATATTTGCTTCTTATTTTTTTTTTTTTTTTTTCCACACTTCAGTTTGTCACGCACAATCGTGAGAATTTATAGTGTAGATATGACGAAGATGATATTAGCGGCATGTCGCGAAAGAGAGTTGAATGGCTTTTCTTTCTTTGAGTTTAGGAATAAACCATCCTTTCTGTTTGATATTCTAATTTGCGTGCGTCGACGCTTTCCAGATTCCTTTTGATTCAGGTTTTATTGAAAATTCTCTCGTAAAGGATAATTCACAAAGTTAAATCGTTGCATTATTTCACACAGACATTTCAACAATTGTCTTATTTTATACAAATATTCCTTTTTGTGTTATTCACGTTCTATTCACGTTCTTGCATAAATTAACTTAGGCATTTTTATCTGAAATTTTAATCTTTGAAACAAGTTTGTACGAAAAATAAGTGCACTAGAAACAATTGCAAACGCGATTCTGTCATTAAAAATATAACTGCGAAGTGTGTGTTTATTTTATATTTTAATTTTTATATATCGCTTTTATTCGTCGAATTTGTTCTATAAATATTTCAGGGGTAACGATATGTTGAAAAAGTAATGAAAGTAAAGTTTTTCTACGGTATTTACGAATATAGATTTATTTTTAACGAGCATTTTTTTTTTATTTGTTACCTCTAACGTTCGACAATTTTTTAATTAAGTATCGCATAAATTCTTCGAGAAAATTACAGAGAACCATAAAATATGATATTAGATCTTATATTCAATCAAACTTATGAAAATTATTTTCTGTTTCGCTTTATACTATCGTATAATTTTGTTTGAGAGTTTTTCTAGCTGCGCTTCTATTTTGCTCGCGTTCTCGCAAAATCCGGGATTAACCTTTAAAAGTGTCGGTTCTCAAATGGAGCTCTTTAATTTACAACAAACTGGCAATTTACTCGTCCGCGAGGAGCGAGCATAATACATGTGCGAGAGACGTTCCCGGCGTATCAAACGCAAATTATTTGTGTGTTTATTTTATTTGTGACAAATAAGCATAAGTCGTTGTAATACTTGTATTCGGTAAAAACATTGTACGAGACAGAAAGGTTGATGGAAAGCTCGAAACTTGCTCGACACGCTTTACAGAGAGGAAAAGAGAAAGAGAGAGAGAGAGAGAACGAGCAGATAAGACAAGAGAGGCGGAGAAACGAAACTTCCATTGCAAACTAACCGTGACGAGAAATGATTTTCTCTCGCTGTAGCTGGCCCTTTATGGCGTGCCGTGCTTGCGGAGCTTGTAGAACATCCGAGCATGTTCCGTTACTGATGTATGCTTTCCGAGAGTGCTTGCGGATCGTTGTAGCTCGGGAGAAATGTAATATTCGCAGATAACTCGCGCTTAATTTATTACTAGACACATGCGCTGAGATAATGCAAAATTTCGCGAATCCGCGAAATTTCTAAAATTTTAACACAGAGAAGCGGATGTTACAGATTTATTGTGATTATTGCGATCCGCGTTCATTCATTATTCGCTTGTTCTATTGTTCAATTCTCTTTATCAAATAATGTATAGAAAAAAAAAAAAACAAAGTTTAAATCTCTCTAAAGTAAATTGTTCAAAGTGCGCAAAGAATCTGCGATATTGCACTAGAAAAAGGAAACTAATGGACGTAAAATTCGTGTCAAGAAGAATTCCAAAATTGTGTCTCTCTTTTTTGTTAGTTTAATTTGTCTTTATTATTACACACGCTTGCGTACAACGAGAAATCATGATAAATTAACGAAACTGTCGTATCATTGTTCGCTCGTAACGTACGTGTATTCTAATTTGTCAAAATGAAGCCACAAACGAGCGTCGCGTTTGCACTTGAGTTAGGCAAACACGCGCAAGGATGATGTTTCTTGTCAAGGCGATGATCGCGAGATGTCTTAATAGTTGTGCGAGAGAAACTATGTGACTTTGCACCTCTAATAGCATAGAGAAACAGAATCTAACGAGCAAAACTCGCTCGTTAGAATATTCTCGTTAAACGGCAGCGTGAAATTGCGCTTGACCTTGCGTCATTATGCCGCTCACAAAGGCGAGACAGACGTATTTACTCTCGTCGATTACTCATGTTGATTCATTAATAACTGTTTTGTATTTAAACATGAATTTTTTGTCTTTTATTTATTAACAAGACTTGCTTTCCGACGGAAGAGCCGCGAAAATTCTGCTCCTCAACAAGCAACACGCATTACTGTCGCTAATTACTGTCTCCGATGAGGAAAACCATCGACATTCCGGGTTTTTCTTCATTCGTTTTTTTCCTCGATTAATTTGTCGACCGCGCGTCGTTCACGTGCGACACGACAGGTGCTGCTTCTCTACCGTGTGTGTCACTTTCGTGATTTTTTTTCTTACTCATTGTTGTTCGTGTTTTTGATCTCTTATCGTGAAACGAAACAAATTATCCTGTCGTCGC
>QVNW01000345.1:0-43847 GCA_014825475.1 Pseudomyrmex flavicornis | reverse complement strand
AGAGAGAGAGAGAGAGAGAGAGAGAAAAAGAGAAAGAAAAGTTACAAAAGTAGAGTTAGAAACAATTATTTAACAGAAGTTAAAAATATATAGATTATTTGCTTTAATATACGAAAAGATAAATTCGTGGTAAAATTCTTTTATAAACTCGACACAGAAGTATATCACGAGATAAGGATTAACATGCTTGTAAGTCTATCTTAATTTCGATATTCACTGCTAATTCGAGATTAATCGCGTTGCCATTTCTCAGGCAAGGAGGGAAGACGAGCTCGGTATTAATGACGGCGACTTACACGCGAAGTCTTCTTGATACGCGATCTCTACATTGTTGCCTCACGATACGCTCTCTCTCGCGGTGTTCTCTTTTTAGATACTTTAACTACTTCCTCATATCTGCTGCTCGCGTAAACAACCCGATACATAGTAAAAGAGTACCGTCGCGTTATCACGTAAAAATTCCAAGTGTATTTAATCTAGACTATCCTCTTTCCACATCGCTGAGGAATTCTAACGCGATATTTGCCACCTTGGCAGCGGGTAATTAACTGTTTAACCAGTTAGGTGGTACAAGGAGAGAGGAAGAGCCGAGCTCGAGCTTGTTTCGCGAATAACAATCAATTTCTCGGAGCGCGCGGATCTCGAGGCGATTTCCGTGCGGCGTCCATTAGCGATCTAACGAAGATCGCAGCGCGATCGCGAAGCGTATTACACCTCGTTACGTACACACATACATGCACGCACGCACGCACGCATCCGCCAACGGGTTGGGGCTGGTCTCTCTCTTTCTCTCTCTCCGTGATCGCGGAGCACGCGACGATCCAGGAAACGCCGGCAGGCGGGATAATGCGGACGACACAAGGGGCCCCTTAACAAGCTTGGACGAGAGGCACATGCGCGAACGCAATGCTGCACCCAACTAGGCTGACTTCCCGAGACCGCCCGCATTGACGACAAGAAGGGAAAGGCAAAGAGAGAGATAAAGTGAAAGAAGGAAAAGGGAGGATAATAAGAAACACACACCTCGCACCGGATAATAAGAAATACGGTGCGACCGCTAATGCAACGAGTATGAGACTTTTTATCGCGGTACGAAGTCGGCGCTCCGTTTCGACCTTCGATCGTTACCGAGCAATTTTTGACTAAAAAAATTGACAGAAGACTAATGATACAAATTAATGCTGTTAATTAATACAAAAAAAGCTCTTTTTCTTTCGTTCCTCTTTTTTTTTACTTTTCTATGATACACCGAACCATCGATACGTATCTATACTAGAGAGATGTGCATTTTCTAGAATAGTTTCTAAGAATCTCCACATAGATCGCACGCACATATCTAAGTATGCGTGTAGAAATATTTTTGAGAAGCAGATAACTTCTTCCCTTCTCTCTCATAATCACTACTCCACTGACCGACGATAGCATCGAGGAAATAACCCGCGCGATAATAAATATCCGAATTTAATTACGTTCTCCCGACTCTCGACTCGATTATCGTGATTTCGCGGTAAATTGTACCAGGAGAAGCGTGTGTACTTTTGTTGCTCGCGTCTCATTGCAAAAAGTGAGCGGAGCGGGTGAGAGTTCGTTGACCGCATGTCCGATCGCGACGTTGACACTCCGCCTTGTCGATCGAAATGTTTCTTTTATGAGAGAGAGAAAGAGAGTTTTTGGAAGAAAAACCATGAAGAAAGATATATCTTCTACATCGTCCGATTTGAGTACGAAATATTTTACGGACAATCTCACGAACGATCGGGTTGGTGATAAAAATGCGAAGAATTCGAATTAATTTTGATTATCGTGTTGCGATACGCGGAAAGCGGAAACGATCGTAACTTGCGACGGTTCGTTGCGTTTAGCTTTATCTGCCGCGTTTATCCCCGTACACTTTTGCCGCGCACTCGTAGTGTGTGGCATATTAAGTTGCTTTCCTGAAACTGCGCATAAACAAGATAGAAGCGCGGTATTCTCGGTACACCGCTTTTAGTATATCTACGTGACCCAGCCGTAATATAATGATCGCGCGCGATTCAGCAATCTGGAAACAGATCGGTTGTGCAACTTGGTTGGTAATCATTTTTTTTGCTTTCTCACTTCTACTTGTGGAGCTGGCTCATACAAAATGTATCATAAGAACTTGCAAGAAACGATAGACAGATTAACTCTAGAACGTTTGTTTCGCGTGTAGTATAAGAGAAGAGGGGAGAGGGGAATCATATTATTAATAATTAGCTAGTAAAAGAGGATGATAACTGAGTCCTGCGCAAACACACACCAGTACCATTACAATCCTACATATTGCATTAAGAAGATTGCGAGAGATAGCGAAGACGCGCGTCTTTGAATGAAATCGTCACTCCTCGGATGCAAGATGGCGACGGCTCACTGACCTTCCCCTCGACAGTGTCAAGGTCATCGAGATCGCCGCCATCATTTCCGGGAGGGAGGTCGTCGTCAAGGTTATTGTTACGCGATCGATTAGCCACATATTAATGCCATAGTATTGATATTAGACAACACACGCAAAGAAAAAAAACAGATCGATAGCGTAACGATTATTTTGTCGTGCCGTTAGTCTGCGGCCAGGCTCTGCTGATTATAAGTATGTTATCACACTGATATCGAGAAAATACTGCGGAAGTTAGACACAAAAGTTAGGCGAATTACATAGCACGTTGCGCTATGACGCTGCTTGACGTGTTCGCTTTGTGTGTTCGGTCGCAATACAAATCATATCGAAAAAACCAAAGTATCTTCTTTCTCTCACGATTGCATATCGATTCTGATGAGATAATTAACATGTAATTAAAAATAATATATTTTTTTGCTATTTGTAATTGCGCGTGTAATTAAATTTTTACAACTTTCGAACTTTCTCACATCTTTGTCTCGCGCGCGCGCTCATGTTCTCATCTCGACAAGATCAAACGCGACGGCAGGAATTTCGCACGGCCGCGCGCATAATTTTCCAGCTCCTCGGGATGCTTCTGAGAAACGGTGGTCGCGCGAGAGACGAGATCGCCGCTGGAGTGGCTAGCAGGAGAATGAGAGAAGAGTCGCCGGGAATAATTTCCACAATCTGGAATCGCTCTGTAGAGCCGACTCGTAATTTTTTCCGAAATACAAGACATCGTGCCACATCGCGGAATAAAATCGTTTCGCGCATGTTTTTTCTCTCTTCTTAACTGACGCGCGTGCACTTAGTACATTAAATTCTGACCGCGTATAACGTGTAACGCACCGCGAATTGTACCGGAAGATCGTCCTTGCGAACACGACGTCACGTAAGCTTCGCATTTATCAGATTTTATTTCGGCAACGGTACTTGGACCTCGCGCGCGTGGACTATGTACTGTTAGACGAAGGGTCGACCGAAACTCTCCGGCAGCTTATAAAATTTAATCTGAATTTTTGAATATTTAAAGAGATTTAAATTTTCCGATCGTACCGATTTGAATATCTTCGAAGTGTAAGTTATTAAAAATGTAGTCAAGAAATGATGTGTAACATCCGAAGAATCAAGCAGCGCCATTCTTCTCGATCTCTCTCGCTCCGCTACATATGCAGGATATGTCGCAGTCTGTATGGTGTGATATTGCCTGGACTCACCGATCCTCTTCACGTGGACGTCTCGATTGAAGGAGACGCTTCTCTCGGCGGGCTTCCATCCGGAAGCACCCCCGGGCGCGACAGGAGGTAGCAAATGCGTGCCGGGAGAGTTGCAGCCTTCTTTCCTTCTCAACGACTCCGTGCGTTGTATCGTGAGCATCCTGACTTTCCACCTTTTCGCCCGATCATACCACGTTCCCCGTTTCGTGTCCTTCTCACTTCCGCGCGGTTTGTTTTACAATTTTTTATCCTACCCTCAGAGCGTTCTCACCCCCGACCGTTCTCCCCTTCGCTTTTATCTCACCCCTTTGTTTCTTCTTTTCACCCGACCTGGAAGCCAACCAAAAAGCTGTGCTCTTAGTACCTGAGATCATCTCGATGGAGATTTGCATGATTAGTCCTTTTTTTTTTGTACGAATTCGACCGTGAGACAATATGTTTGTTCCGACCGAAAGCGCGAAACGAAAGTCGTCTGTTTGGAAACACTTGCGTGTGGTGTCTTGTTTCTCTAGAGTATTCAGATAATGAGATTTCTTAAAAGTATCTCAGAGTAAATGTGCGAGACGCCTGTGAACGTGATGTGAACGTTAAATAATATAATTGCGCAAATTGATGGTATCAAGTGTAAAACAAGCTCGCGTTACTCCAGTTTCCAAACAGATAATCGGACTTATTGTTCCACGATGGTCACATGAGAGTGCAGTTTACATGCTCGGGAATATATGCGCGCGTTTCAATGTGTGCATGCTCGCACGCGTGGAAAACGTGAGAGAAAAGAAAAATGATAGGCATCGTGCGTTCCCGTGCGAGATGTGTCTAATACGCTACCAGCGCATGCCAACTGTGGTGAATGATGATAAACGCGCAACGAGTGATAATGGCTCTCTTTTGTCGTCATGCTAAGGCAGATGGGATATTCGAGATACGTGCAACGATATAATGACAGCGACAGGGAGATTGCTGTGACGGCGCATAATATCGGTTTCGCTGATGAGAACTTTGCTAATAGGAGCGATTGTGCGATAAGCACCTCCGCGTCGTGGACGCTTCTTCTCTCTCTCTGATATTCGTGCGCGTTATGCGTTATCGTAATTACGGAGATCGTAATCCGCGGGATTCGTGGATGTGTAACTCCGCGGTTTCCCTATCGGCATTGCGATCTAAACGCAACGACATCTAATTTAAATTTCATAGAACCTGGGGGCTGCTCTCCACCAAAGCGCGTCGCATCGCCAGCTCGGGGCCACGACGTCGACTCGATTGCAATTAATTTCCGATACGGCGCGAATAAATTTGCGTTGTCCGTTTTCAGTTTTACCACACTTACGTGCTGGATGTTGGAAATTTATTCAGTCACGTATTTTGCGAGAAAAACAATTCATAAATAAGCACAGACAAATGTATATTGTCTTTTACATATTTAACTCTTCGATTTTTATTGCTCGAAAAGAAGCTCGAGACTGGTTTTCAACAATAATCAATCACGTGCTATAATCTGCAATGCAGATGAATTGCTTCATAATACTTCGTCGAGAGATAAACACACGTGTGCAATTTAATAAAATTGCGCATGACGTAGACGTACACAATGGAATCTTTGTTTCAGAAAAAAGAGATTTTTCTACCGAAAGTAGTAGTTATGTTTTTAACGATCAGCTGAGACGTCACGCGTTTTTGGGAATTTACGTAAATCTATAAAGCAATCAATTCCAGGTTTTACAGCGCGTAAAAACAAAACGACCGGATACGATCGTCTCCATAAAAACGGTTCTAAAAATAGTCGCTGACGACAGAGACACTCAAATGACAGTCGAGCGGAAGCATCAAGACTGCTCATTATCATCACAAGCGCTTTAATATTCTATGTTTTTCGCGCTATCACGTAAAAACATCCTCTTTTTTTTCAAGAAGTCGACCTTCGTGTCTCGATCTTTTATCGCGCAAAACGATTTCAATGCCGTAATGTGCGATGTGCGCACTGTGGTCAAAAGCGAGTAAGTGATTTCAATGCCGTACTGCTAATGCATATTAAGTCCTAAAATTCTAATAGTTTTGCTTATTAGGCGTCTTAAATTTTATCTGAAATTTTCCATAAATCTATCTTATTTTGTGTGTCAAAATATATATATTTCATACAAAAATCGCGATAAAACAGGAAACCAATAAAAAGTGAAAAAATAACCAACTAAATCACTTCAGTAATTTTTTTCTCTTAGCATATTAAATCAAGCGAGAATGAAAAAAAAACTCTACTGAGAAAGAAATTAATATTCATCGTGCGTGTTTGTCCATTCGCGGCGTTTTATACTCGCTGTTGAAACAAATAAAAGCGACCCCGCACGCGCGCGCGTTCATCTCTCAAGGCCATCTGCGGCCGTGAAGTGACACATCGCGTCTTGGCGAGTCCTCGCGCACACGTGACAAGTGTGGACGGGGGTGAGCCGTCACTCAACGGCTTTATTAGCTCTGAAAGAGGCGACGAGGGGAAGGTGATGCCGGCTTCAAATGAGACAATTCGCGAGAGCCCGACGAGTCGGGGAATTAAGATACTCTCGGGAGACGCGCGATAGCCATATTTGGCGAGGAAGGACCGCCAAGAGGTCTCCGGGGGACTTAGGTCCTCTCTGCCGTGCTCCCCGCGGCTCTTGCGTGAGTTCGAGGAGGTAAGAATCCCGCTATAAAAAGTGATGTTAATATATTTTTTTCGAGATTCGAGAGGTTTACGACGGGCCTTTCTCGACTCCCACGCGCGCCTTCTAGTTGGCTAATCGCGAAATGTCCGATTCGATTCAGAGAGGGGTTCACTAAAAAAAATCTGCGACGAGCATGGGTCTCGACTGAGAGACCATGTCTAATGTACGGGAGGGAATTCTCTAATGTGTTCTTCGTTACTCGGCGACGCGACGCGGTGGATAACAGTAAAGTAAGTGCATAAAAAAATGTCGCCAAAGTGCGGTTGTATTCTCACAATTTTAATTTCGTTCTGCGAGCGTGTTCCATCGCAAATATTTTTTCTTTCTTACGAGAGAAGTCGAAGCATTAAGATAGTTGACGGAAAATGACGGCGTGTGTGTTACAGCACGAAAGTAACCTCATATCATATTTCTCGTAACTTTCAAGTGAAAAAGGCACGTTTTAAAGTATAATTTTTGTTGTTTCATATTCATTCTCGTATTATTAGCAAATAAATATCAAAGATGCATCGACACACTGTCCGCGCTGGGATACACACACATTATACGCGGTACGTAGAATCTCTTAATAGATGTTATTTGCTGCTTCCTGATATTGCATAATCGCGAGAATAATAAAAACGTCACCTCTCCTTTGTACGTTGGATCGTGCGACAACACTCACGTTCCGAATTTCGCGATGATTTCACATTCGTGGTGTCATCGTCGAGCTAGTCATTAGCGGCGAGAGATCGGGACAAAAGCGCGCGCGGCTAAATTAATCATCCATCTTTCTCGCACGTTAGAATTAGAATCTCAGAAGAGTGGAAGAGAGCAAAAGGTCGGGACATAAAAGCGCACAAGTCGTGTTTCTCGCACCATTTCGAATCTTCTAACGGTCCCGCCCCGTGTTTGAAAATATATTTCGCATTCGTTACGCGGAGTATAACGACGCGAAAATCAAACTCACGCCGCGGCAATAAAAACCACATCGGACTGCGAGTTATACGACATTATTCTCTAGCTCTACGCGACACGTACAATAAACACTCCCGTTTCCGTTCGCGCACGAAACGTTTAGCACCTTTTTCATTGACTTTTATTGACGCGGCGTGTGGAAACTCGATAATAAAATCAAAGATAATGTTCGGCGCGTCTACACGCGTGCAAAGGGTCTCTCTCATCGAAGGTGCGAAGGCTCGGGTTGTATATCTGCAATCGCGGATCGCAATCCGACCGCTATTAGAAAGTCGCTGCTGAATTATAGAGCGCGAAAGGGATCCAAACAGATCGACAATCATAGGTAGTTTATACACGGTGCTCCGGAAGAGACCCCCTCGTAATGTCAGTAGTTTCACAGTCGATTTGAAGTCCGGAAGATTTCTGTACATTTTCTTACGTGAGACTTTAATTTGCATATAGAGAGAGAGAAAGATAAATAACAGATATCAAATTAATTTAGGAACGCGGTCATCATATAATGTGCGGTCAAAAACACATGCCCGTCTCGGTTGCATGCTCGTTACGTTGCCGCATGCGCAATTTTATTTAGTTATTTTTTTGTTTTCAACGCTTTCGTTCATTTCGACGCACTAAAAATTCGCTTCTCGTTTTCTAGCCGTCACCCGTTACGCCTCGCAGTCGGAGAATCGACGAGGCCGGGGAAAGATTTTAATTTAGATCGCGGTGCGCGCGAAGTGAGGAATCGCGCCGCGCGCTAAGCGTGCAAAAGTCCAGAGAATCTTCGCGCGCGCGCGCGCGCGTTTCTCTCTGTGAGCGCGCGCGCGGCATACCACTTATAAAATTCCAGCTTCGACGCTGCCCTCTTCTCGACGTTCCACGTAGATTCCTACGAACTTTATCTCTAACGGCCTTACAAGCCACTCTCAACTCTCGGGACGAATCCCCGCGTTTACACTCGACACAATTTGCCGTCAGATCGTATCGCGGGACGCTTCCAGCTCTTCGGAATTCTCTTACAGGTCGTTCGTCCCGATGCCGTTTCCATCTCGGTCTATAACCCGTCACGACTTTTTGAATGTTCCATATTTTCACGCTTTCACTGCGAACTCGCGCGCGTAAAATATTTCAACGTGGTTGCTAAAACGCACCGGCGTTGCTAACTTTCGGATTTTTCATAATCCAAAAAAAACAACGATTTTTTGCTGTAATAAATATTCATTGTGTAATAAGATAATAAATATTCATTCGATAACGAACTGTACCGCTCTCTAGCCGACGCGGAAATATGACTCAAAACTAACACGCGACACGAAAACACGCACAAGAGCATGACGCGGATACCAAAAATGGAAATGGAAATTGTAAGTCACACACTCGGCTTATGAAAAAACCGGCGCGCAATCATTTTATTTACATACACGCGCTGCTAAGTTACTTTTTTTACACGCGCGCCTCTTTGCTCGATTATGCGAGACCGCCGCAGCCATTGCTTACATCCCCAAGCCGTAAGAGAAATCTGTGTGGATGAGAGTCTCTCTTCGTGAAGGGGTCACGTTACGTACGTAGATGCACTGTGGTGAATGGATGCGGCACAACACAAGCGATTCCCATCAAAAGTTCCACCCGTCTCGTTCCCCGCTCGTGCGTGAGTAACACTGACACACTTCGTAACACAAGTCAAGGCCGAAAGTTCTTTCCGGTGCGTCCTAGTGCTTATCGTTGCGTCTTCTTTACTCGTATCTTCCCCTTCCTCGTACGTCTCTATCGTGGCCGCACAAGCGACGTGCGCGATAAAACCGTATCGGAGATTCAGTGAGAGGATTTACACCTCGGGCCTGATAGGCGCGATCTTCATCTCGCGAGTGCGGACAGGCGAAACAAAAGGGCGAGAAGAAAATAGGGAAAAAGGAGCGACCGCGCGAGCTCCATTCAGAACAAACCGAATTTGTCATATATTAAATGTATCGTGTATTATAATGGTAGTTTAAAACAAATAATTGAATAATTAAAATTATTATTTCAAACATAATATTCAACTTATTCGCAATCCCATGTGATTTTTTCTGAGTTTTTCCTCAGCTGTCAAATTAACATGCTACGTGAAACATCTTTCACATATGTCGCACTTGTTAAAAACTCAAAACAAACAAAAATTGATTGACAAATTCGATGATTTTAAAAACGCATTAGGTAATCTCATATAATTCACGGTCATAAATCTCTCCTGCGTATTAATTCGGGAGACTCGCCTAATCGAGAGTGAGATATAGACAGAAAGAGGAAAAGAGAAGATATCCTTGAAGATGCCGATTCGCGCATCAGACCACTTAGATATTTCCATAAATGTTTATTCCCGCTGTAATAGCACCAACGCCGTTGCATCGTTAATGCGATCACGTCAATAAATAATGCGGAGCGCATCTCGTCTACGCGCGCGAAGGTCTTCGACATCGTAACGATCGCTCCCCATAGAGAACCGCAGCAAGGAGAGCCCGCGCGCGCATGATCGACCGACTCAATCTCGGCACGGGCAGATTAAACACCTAGATTCGCGAGAGCGCGCTATATAGGCGCATAGCGGTGATTAAAGTGTCTGTTAACGCGAGTTAATTGATCTTTCAGTTAATGGGATATTACCCTTCCGCTGGATTTCTGATTTGCCCGCGATCGCGTAGCCGGCCGAGCGAAGCTGAGCAGAGCAGAGCGACCGGCAGATGCAATCTGCGCGCGAAATAACAAGCGGTTTCGCGCGCGTGTAGATAGAACTAACTCTTTATGCAATCTATTCGGCCTTGCGAGAACACACGGCAGTGGACTCTGTCCACCTATCGAAGATGCTCCACCGTTTCTCTTTCGATTAAACATTCGCGGTGCAATCGGAGCGCGAATCGAATTAGCAACCTCGTTCGCTATCGTCGTCATTGGCAATAATACGCGTCGACTTCTGCTCCTACCGATGTTACATTTACCTTTACTGACACAGTAGCATTCCGATCGCTTAGATATCCGGTATTTTCTCTAAGGATACCTTCAGGTACACGATCAATTTCCCCGAGCAGAACCAGAAGCGCGAGAAGAAGGAGCAAGAGAGAATCTCTGTCTCTTCCTTTCTCTCAAAGGAACTTCGTGGTTATGTGCTTGAACTGAACACTCTCACGTTCGGCAACTGTCACTATCACCCAAGCGCGTATCCGCGAGATCGATCTGAGAGACTAGCACACTAACGAGATAAAATATTAATCAGCGGCTCCTGCGCTATCTCTTTTCCCTTCCCCCGATTTTCCGACACCTCGTCGTGATCTGATATACCCATGTAATATCCAAGGTCGGAAATACACTCGTAACCGGCAATCTGATCTTCAAAACTGCCTCGCACTGACGGATATATCCCAGAATCACTCGTCGTGGTTACGCGATCCCTCGAACTCGCGCGAGAGACAATCGAGTTTGATTCACGTCTCGCTCGCTTTTACGCTGTGACACCTCGAAAGAGAAACACTGATCTCGTACCTCGCGCGACTCGTGCTGGATTCGTGCTCGCCGCGCGTCTCAGCTGCTTTGGGGGAGAAACCCGGGCGACCAGGGGGTCCCGGACCAGGGGGTACGCAAAGACCACACCACGCACACACCGGCTCTCGTTCTTCGTACGTTCTCCGCCGAGCGCCGAAGAACTAATAAAAGCTGGGACCCGGCTTGAAACTGCGTAGGCCGCTTACTACTCCTTCCACGCCATCCTATCCCACCGGCGTACCGGACCCGGGCACCGACAGAGAGACAGGCAGGAGAGTAGGCACGGATGGACGGACGGACACGGCGCGGATGTTACAGGGCGACTTCAAGGTGTACACACGCCGAGAAGCGGCGACCGCTACATATAGGATAAATAGCGAAATGAATCCTTGGAGCGGATTTGCGCCGATAAACGATTAGTTAATTGACGCTGTGGTGGCTCGGACAAGCTCTTTGCCAATTCGAAAGTTCTTACTCATCTTTTGACTTGTCGATTCGGATGCGGATTTACTTTGTGGTTGCAATATTAAAAAAGATGTAGTTGGTCAAACCAACTTATAAAGGTTGTAAACCTATTTACAACCTTTGCTTTTTTTTTTAACCGGTATTGATAAATCAATAATCTTGTATGATAGAATTATTGCATAATTTTGAGATGATTGTAAGTCAAAATTTATCTTTTAGATGATAAAAAAATTAAGCAATTAAGGAAAAGAAATATTGTATCGTTAACATTACGATATAGCAGTTTTTTTTCATAATAAGTCACGAAAAAAATGTTTTAAGATTTGAGAAATAAAAAATAAATGCGTGTTATAAAACGGTTCAATGATTCGATAAGTTTTTTCAATATTCTCGAGATTAATTGCCTAAAAAAATTTATGTCGATTGAAATTGACTGATGATAGAAGCTGCACCGTGTCAAATATTCGATGCTCTTCTGTTATCAATGCGCCATCGCTAAGACTGCAGGATTCAGTCAATGGTTTACGCTGATCATTGATGATGCGAACTTCTCGTTAGTTTTTTTCCTTGTTTCCATCTCTTTCTCTAATCTATCTATTGTAATTTGTAATGTAACACATTCCGTTCGATAACGTTCGGTCCCGATGACTCGATCGGATATTCACGATACTGTCCCGCCTGATTAATACTTCGGCCAAAAAGGTGATGCCAATTGATATTGACTGATGATGAAAGATACACTGTGTCGGGGTATCCGATACCTTGTATAAGTGTATCAGTGCCATCACGCCGGCCGATCATATGCGTTTTGCCCGTTGGTGTTGCTTCTGCAACCTATGTCTGTGTCCTCCTTCTTCTGCCTTTCTCTTCCATCTGTTCTTCTCTTTCTCTCGCATCAAAGGTTCCCTCTTACCTACCTGCGCCTACCTCTCCCTACCTCAGCGCGACCACATGCTGCTGCACCGTCGCTGGTGAACGTCACTCGGTCAAGGTTCCGCACCAAAAACCTGCAACAGCGCGCTACCGCCAACGCTTGATCCTGCCACGGTCGACTTGGTCCACGGACAATGCTATACTTGGTGAACCGACTTGGTTCGCGAGGCCGTCGAGGTGAGGGTGAGTGAGACGACTCCCCGGGTTGTCCTCGATGACGCTTTAGCGCCCGACGCGGTGTTAAGTGAAAAAAAAAAAAGAATTGTGAATACGGATCTCGCGCGGCCTCGTGTGTACTCATCGCGCGTTTCGCGCTAAAATGCGACTGTTCGCCTGTTGACATTGAGCGCAATCTTGTCTTGCTTGTTGTACCATTTGGCACCAAATAGCGATAAGTCCTCATGCATGGATGTAATCTCAAGGTTATTCTTTGAAGAGATTTATTTTTACATATTCTCTCAAAGAGAATGCAGTGTTAATTTAGAAAAACGAAAGAATCTGTAGATATTTTTTAACTTTATGCAAATAAATTGTGCGGCAATAAAATACGCGAAGAGGTTCCATTGAAATGTTGCTCGTTACAAATAGTTAATAAAATGAATGTTCACGGCCTCTCTCTCTCTCTCTCTCTCTTTCTTGGCGAAATGTAGGTTTGCGATCACGCGTCGACGATCGGTGCGTCATGGACGGTAGCATACCCCGATAATAACAGGATATTTTACAATCGATTTGGCGGATAAGCGTGTTTACGTTAGAGATCTCGTCTCGGACTTTATGCGAGAGGAGGCCCCCGTATATCGGAGCGTCGGGGGTGATACGCAACGTTTCAGCGAATATGGCTATAAATAAAGAAAATAACGAGAAAAAGAGAGGAGGCTACCGAAGGGTCTCTCCGGTCTGAGATATATAAGACGAGTTTACCGGGAGAAAATTGTGCGCCACTAAATATAAGTATCAAAGTGGGATACGCGTAGCGCGGCGCAGAACAGACGAGAGTACAATTACACGTGATTGAGGATCGGTCTTGTTTCTATTTTACTTGATTTCTGTGGGTAGAGTTAGCTCACGATCTCTTCCTCTCCGTCTTGTCCGGTCCAATCACAATGTCGACTCTGTTTCTCTCGCCGAGGCAGCGAGCCCTATTATGATCGGCGTAATCATCCACATAGGCGAATCAGCGGCACTCACTCGGCTACATAAATAATTGAGCCTTAAAGTCGGCCTACGTGCCGTGGATCTAGTTGATGAGGGATGGACGGACGGTGTGCTCCACATTGGACATGCCGTCGTGCGCGCCACGCCGCCGCCGCCGCTAGGAGGAGAGTTATTGCATAGATGATGATGGGGGGCAAGCTAGATGGGTCGTTAAGATCCCTCGCACCCTCGAACGCAATGCGAACCTTTCGAAAAAAATTGCGTTTATGCAAAAGCGCCGATCTAATAAATGTCCCCGAGTTACTACTCAATCAACGCTGCCGGGCTTTATTGAGTTGACGCCGTATTACGTCCACCACAATATCCTGATTGATTCCGTCGTGCGACAATCGCGGCACTTCGCCACTTCGATTTGCATAAACGTATAATGGCAGCATAATGCGTCGTGATGCCGGTCAAGATAAGAGGCTCGAAGCTCAATTGCTGCATAATTTCGCTATTTCGCGTCCGTGTATTTTTCTAATCGGAATAAAATATCTCTCTCTTCGACTTTGTTACTCTATAATATAAAATCTACTGAGGCACGCTTACTTTTCATATTATCGAACAAAGATCGGCGCCGCGAGATCAAAGAGTCCAACCGTGCGCGCGACGATGATTGCATCTGATCGGCGTGACAGTGGAGCGCGGTGACGAGAAGTGAGGAAAACGTCTGTGTGCATGATTTACGACACAGAGCCTGTGGTTCTGGTCTGGAGAGAGAAAGAGAAAAAGAGAGAAAACTCGATGGATCAGGAGATTTTCTCTTCCGTGTAGTAGAGATCGCCAAGTTTCTCACACGTGATTGGCGTGCGTAAATGGGTGATGACTAGACTCGTGGAAGCCCCGGGATTTTCGAAATAATGATAATGATGATGATGACGATGGTGATAATGATGATGATGACTGAAATGAAAGACGCTGTTTTTTCTCTCCTTCTTTCTTTTTCTTTCTCTTTTGCTTTGTCTTGATCTTAGTTTGGAATGTGTCGGCCTTGAACTTGCCGTCGCCGTGCTAATGAAGAGAAGCCAACGAAGGTCCCTTGCTCACAGTGGACAGCTACGGCGATGTCTAACTAGCCGCGCCGCTATCTGATGCTGGCGAACCGCGAAAGGCGAAAGGGACGACGGGTTTCCGATGAAGAAATTATTTTCACTTTCTCCGTCATCGCGCCGCCGAGAGCGTAAGTCGGCGTGTACGTTGTGCTCCCGAAGCGCAGCCTCCTCGTCGGAATTAATTACGACGTTAAATCGTTCTGCGGAACGCTAAATCTCCGTGACGTAACGCGTGGCGTAACAAGGAAAATCGAATTCTTAGCTCTCGGTTTTCAACTGACGAGACATCATTTTTTGGAATAATTTTTCCACTTCTTTTTCTATGTTAATAAGCAAGTGTTTTTTTTTCTACAAATTTACGACACTAAAATACGCGTTATATTATATGGCAAGGTGGAAAGATAGGATCATGAAACAACTGCAGAGAGCTCGTATAATTAGTCTTCCTTTCTGATAAACAGGAAGAAGGCGAAAGTTATTGTGTGCCGCGACTTCTTGCGCTTTATAATTTGTTTAACAGGCTCTGTAATTACGCAAACCGTCACGCTTGACAGTCCGTAAGTAGAAGAAGGAGTGTGGAAGAAGAAGAAGAAGTTGAACAAACGGTCAATGAGCTCCGGGTAGGTAGGTATGCACGGATGTGTGTTACACGTGCGAGCAGCAGCGAGTGTTGTTATCTTTGCGCACTTTCTCCAATCAAATCACGTGCAGACAGCGGATACAAGAACTACGTCGGTAAAACACATTCACCGCGAAAAGGAAAAGATATATAATAAACAATAATAAACACTCAAGTCCAAGCAAATGTAAAATCGAAATAGTAAGAAAAAGAAACACGGCATAAAATTAAAATGAAAGAGGCGCGTGTATAAAACACGTTTCTGTGGAATAGAAAGCGTGAAAGAAATAAAAATAATGAAGCGGAGGAAACGCGAGAAATTTCTTACGATAATACGGGTGAAGATGCAAGGTCGATCGTTGCATCGCCAAATGATAATTATCATTGTAGATCAGACGAAGGACACGCATAAAGGCGGAATAATATTCTGCAATAAACGCGCTTTTCAAGAACGAGAAATTTGCACGTGACATTATCGTTTGTTCAACGACGGACTTCATCGCGCCCTTTCGCGACCTGTCGGAATTAAATACGGGAAGGAAAATTTGTGTAAATCGCGCTATACGCAAATCATCACCAGGCAAATGTCGACTCCCCGCGGCACTTTTCTCACTTTCCGTGAGACGTGTCTCTCTCATAATATCGCCACGCGATCGCGCGGTAATTGCATTCGCCGTCGAATCTTTCATATTTCGCGAGAACACCGCGCCGTGACTTTTATCGCCGGGATCTTAGATCCGTGCGATATCATCGGTTGGATCTTGATCTTCGTGTCTCGATTAGCATGGAGATAAATTATGATATCAGAAACGCGAGAGATGTCTAGTTTCGCATAAAGCGGCATTATTTTGTCATTTTTTTTAGATTGACTTTAATGCACAGCTTTGCATCGAGTGCTTCTTGCGCGACTTCTTGAAAGCGTCTTTGTCTTTTTTTTTTTTTTTTATAAGGAAGAACAATGAACAAAACCGAACTTTGCGCTCACATATTAATCTTCGCTACTCTTGGGTAGCATGAAAATAAATTGCAATATCAAAAAACACGAGAGGTTTATTGTCCAATTTTACATGGAATTGCGTCATCTCGGAATTTTTAAATAAAACTTTTTGATGTTGTCATCGAAAGTCGGCGGCGAGCCTTTACGTGACTCGAAAGAGTTTGCTCGCGAGCATGTAACGTAGAAAAAATTTAAGTGACCGACGAAGAAACTTGATTTTACATCACTTTTCATTGCGTGCCACATAAACAGACTTCGAAACGGAACGGCGCAAGAATTTACGAGTAAAGACCGCGCGAATTTACGAGCACGTCCAAGCCGAAAACCGAATTTAGACAGACCGTGTCCGATCTTTCGGCGATTGGTTATCTGTCGCGCGCATGTCGAGATAATTTCGCGCATGTACATATTTCAGACGACAAGAAGTGCATTTTGCCGCAAGAAATTATCAACCGGACCTAAAATCGTACGGTTATTTGTTTCGCGAAAAGGAGCAAATTCTGCGGCTTTGGGGGATGCTCAATAAATTACTACTTCTTCTCTCTCTCGTGTTTTTCTCTCCCCGTTTGGAAGACTCGTCTGAAAAATCCATTAAGGGCCGAGGTCGTGTATCTGCTTACATTTTTGTCATCAATCACGCGTCCTCTCGTCGCAACCGGCGCGTTCGTGAATTACGCTCAGCCATTTATCGTGGATAACTCCGACCTGGTTCGCTCTGGCCAGTCTCGTTTTATATCTCAATTCGTGACCCTCGCAGACCCTACGGAGCTCAATCGAGTGTTGACTAGTGAACATTCTCAAGAGCTTGTTCACGGAAATAAAAAAAGAACCTTTTTTTTCTTTCTTTCTCTCTCTCTCTCTCTCTCTCTCTCTTTCTCATAATTAAAACAGTGTCCTCTTCGATTGGCCGATAGAAATCAAACCGAACATCGTTCACGATCAAAGCAATTTCTTTCTATCTCTCTCGCTCGGATTGTCGGGCAAATTAATTCTCGCGCCGCGGTGGAATCGATCGCCGGACTCGATAACGATTTCGTAGCTGGCGTAATTTACGTCTAATCACCGGGGGAAAAGATTCATCGATCACGCGGTCGCGGTACTACGTAAATCAAACACTGGATACACCATTGACTCGCCAGTGAAATATGGAAATCGTGAGTTCGTGAAATCACCGTTATATTCCCCGATATGTACCAAGCGGAGAGAACTCTCTTCATAGATTCGCGAGTAATGCCCCGCGGCAAGGTAAGAGAAACATCGGGATACCGGCGCGGTACGATCGGACTTGGTAGATATGCGTTTCTTTTTTCTTCTTCTCCGTCGATCTTACCCCCGCCGTATTCGCGAAACGGTCCTTCTTCGCCGACGTTACCGTTCGATACGGCTGCGCCGTTTGTTCGGGGCAAAAATCCGTACGGACCTCCAACCACGATTCAACATCGTTGCACGTCCCGTTCGCTTCGCAGACTCGCTCCGCGATCGCCAAATGTCGATTTACGTTACTGCACTCGCGGGAACACGGAAATCGGTGTCATGTGAAATATTAATCTTGTTTTGCTGTCTATGTATTCCAGAAAGAGTTGATATATTAAGAGTTTTTGCTTATGTACAGAAATCTGTGGTGACAAAGATTATAATTTGTATAAATAGGGAATTTTAGTATTTGAATAATTTTGTCTTATATAAAAAGCATGTCGGGATTCGTGTTTCTACTGACACGCCACTTTTACTACAAATTATGTTCAGATGTTTCTCATCAATCTCGTTCGTCATTATTTCTCCGACGCTCGGATCATGGTAGTGCAATAACACACGTTAGACCGCGCAAACTATCGTACGCTTTTTCTTTCGAAAATCGATACTTGTCGAAATATCGGTCGAATGTAGAGCGCAAATTACAGACAAGGTGAGATATTGACTCTCTTTCTCTCTCGACTATCAGCACAAAAAGCGCGGTCAAATTATGCGCCAGACGATTGTAGCCCGCGGTGTTTTGCCGCTTCTTCTGGTATAATCACTGTACTGGAGACCGCGTGAACCGAGGTTCAAGGATTTCACGCTTCTCACTCTATGTGATCTTACCGTACAAACAGCTTCTGAACGCGCGCATGTTTTGAGCAACGAAAGAGATTGGTTCTTCTGACACGAATTTTAACGATGGCATATTCGAAAGTTATTTCAAGACAGACCTTCATGTTTATAATCTTGCATTTTTTTGCAGAGTTCTTAAACGATTCCTCGATTTCTTTCCCACGCACAAGGCAGGAATAATTAAACGTCAATTAAAATTAATTAGCCATTTGCTCTTCAAAAGTTTTCTTATCATCGGATTTTACGATCGCAATGCATGTATGAAAAATTCGTTGAACAAGACCGCGAGGCATATTCCAATACCCCTAATCCTGCGTAAGAAACATTAATCGCTAGCAAAGCGCCGTAGACTGCGGTGGACTGGTATTTCTTTATCGGTTCACTTTCTACCAAGGATTTAATAACGGAGTCACAACCGGACGCCATCGAGCGTGACGCTCATTATGCGCCGCGAAATTATTCTTATGGAAATTAAACGCGCTGCCACATGAATTTACATTGCCGCGAGGAACTGCGACATTGTGGGTGTGTATGCGTGATGAGATCGACGCTTTTTTCCACGGCCTCGAGGAGTTTACGAGACGACGACGACAACGACGACGACGACGATGTCGGCGTAATGCGGCCGATCGAAATCTTTCCCGGCCGTCGATATACATACGGGGTGTCCCTGACCAATTACCTCTTAACGAGAGATACATACTCTCTGCGGTAGAGATTGAAAAACGTCTCCTTTGACTGGTCTACTTAACCAATGAGAAGCAATTAAACTAGACCATTGTGATGATAATCGGTCTCCAAGCAATTATCGTACTTACTCGCTGTTTTTACATAAATAAATTACAGCGAAAATTACCCACCGACAAGTTTCGTGTCTCCGTTTTTTGCTTTTATAAAACTTTCCTGCACCATCATCAGAGAGAATAATTGCGTTTTACATAATTACTCCCCATCATTCGTTGTATCATTAGTTGTTTCATTTTTCTCTTTCAAATGTAATTCTTGTATCTCAATTCTTTACGCGGTGTGTTGGCCATTAAAGGGAAACGCGCTCAGGGTCGCTGTGTGCACATCGAGTATCCGCGGCGCTGGCATCCAGACCTATGCGTCGGAACGAGGTCTACCTCGTTTCAGGAATGCGTGGAACTGCGAGACGGCTTGGAAGACGTTTGTCGCAACGACTTCCAGTTTGCGTTACTGAAACGACGCCTCTGCGTCTCGCGGCATTCCGAAACGTCTTTAATTGCTACGCCGACGCGGCGGAAAGACATCGCGCAGGTGCGTCGTATAAACCTACCTCTCGTCGTCGTTGACAGTATCGCGCCGCGATTTGCTAGCGCACCGCTGAGGAACGAGCCGCTTGGTTGTTTTCGATGTAGTCACTCGCGCGCAAAAATATATGAGAGACGAGAAGAGAACGATCTCTTTCTCTCCGCTCCGGTCCTTCCGTCGCAAATAGCGTCCAGGTGTGTAACTACGGTAACGGCACGTCGGAGAATATGGAATGCGCGGGATACGGAGAGAGCGAAAGAGACAGGGATAGGGTTAAAATCGAGGGAGGCAGGTATGCGAAGTGGTACGGACATGTAACTGCCGTGGGGGCCCTCTTTTTGCGTCGCGCGCGCGCGCGGCGTGGAGTTACTGCTACAAGAAAATAACATCATTACACCCCTCCCCCTGTGGAAGCTGCGCTGTGCCGCCGCCATCGCAGCCAGGGATACGCGGCTTCCACGAGTAAAAGCCGCGGGTGCAACGTGCGGAGAGACACTCGCTTGTCTTCTTCGTAAGTCGGTTAAACGCGTCCCGACATCGTTGCCATCGTTGCGGAGATGCACCGCTAACATACTGATCTTCTATAAAGAAAACAAGCGATCCTTTTGACGAAACAACGCCGCGAATTTCGCGTTATTATGTTAAATGTCAGCGCGTTTCTAAATTGTATGATACAATATGCATCAGAGACTATAGAAATTTTTAAATCAACAGTTTTGTGTAAGAATATCAACTCGCGATATTATTTCTATTTGTTGTTCCGAAGGGTTTGCACTTTTTCAATTAAAGACATCTTTGAACTTCTACTTCCGGGCATTTTCTCTCAACCAGCGTTTGAGCCTATCGACGCTTCGTATCGCGTGCGTTTCTCCGCGTCAGCGAGTGGCGTGCATCTCTTTCAGACCGCGTCATCTCTCCGGAGTATCAATTTCAGGACGCTCGAGGCGAGCGTGACGAAGGGAACAAAGTGAATGTTCGCGTAATGGCCGAGGCGCTTCTATCAACGACGCGAAATGCCAAAGCGGAAGAGGGAAACGTCCTCGTGCGAGAGCGCGCGCGAGACGGATAACTCGCTCGCTCGGAGATCGGCTCGAGGAGTCTCAGCTCCATCCGCGAAGCGAGGCACCGGCGCAACCATAGATCAGAGGCTAATTAAATTTTGGCGTGACCGAAGCAGTTGCGCTCTGCCAGCGGCTGATTCTCGAATCATTTTCACGCCGGTTTCGATACGGTGCTCTCTCGCGCACCTTTTTCCATTGAATGACGAAGCGAACGCGCAAATATATCCGCGTTATTGCCTCCTCTCGACATTGCAAAACTCAGATAGATCTCATTCATTGGTAATATTTCGACGATTATCTCAATTACGTTGGTTTTCTCTTTTGACATTTCGATGAATTTTTTTTGTGATTTTTAACATTTTTTCTTGTTTTTCATCATCTAATATAATTTTTTAAAGCATTTCTTTGGAAGAAAAAAAGATTAAAGCAAAATGCAATGACAAGAGTAATAGAAAACCGACGGTTATGTTTTCAGGAGCATAAATTACTTTGTTCCGCCCGTAGTCGCGCGCTTCGATACCATTTATCTTACTTTGCGAATATACGACGAATAATACCGCGCGGGTTTAAATTGCCTGGAACTATCCTCTCCAATTACATCTATTTTATTACCGCGCGATCGCGCGCCGTTAGGACGATTTTCTCGATCGTCGACAAATTAGAATGTCCATATGATCTCTCGAAGTGCCCGTGTTATCATTCTGCGATCGACGTGCGAGTTCTTCGCCGCGCGCGCTTCCGATGTTTAAATCGCCTCTCTTACGTCCCGGAATATCAATTTCATCGCGCGGAAGGCGAGCCCTGATAAAAGAAACAAAGTGGATAAGCACTCGTGACGCCGCCCGAGGCGTTATTTGAGAGGAAGAGGAGGAGGAAGAGACCCTCGCTTCTCTTCCCTTACTCGGCGTACACACGAAGAAGAAAGGAGGACGCGGAAACGCGGAGGGGCAAAAGCAGTAGGAAATGTGGCCGCTGCCGCTGTTAGGATCCGATGTATTCTAGTGTTCTATACGAACTGGCAGGATGCGCACACTTGAGTCGCATTCAGAGGTAATAAAATCGCGCGAGGTGTTCGCGGTAGTTGCACATCTAAAGATAATTAAACGTCGACAATACATATGGGCTACACGGACTTACCGGATTATATTTTTTAATTGCGTTTATCTTCCTTCCGTGGGTGCGGCGAGAGATTGATAACGACAAAGCGGATGGATTCCCGATGCTAAACGACTGCTGCTTTATGATATTGCGCGTGTTCTCTAACTTTCTATGTAGCTCTACTACGTGTTCTGTATCACGGATATTTCTGTACGAACGTAATTTCACGAATGACATTTGCTGGAGATAATTTTCTACTATATATTCATCTTTCTCTTTAATATATTTTACTTTGTCGGACTTATCTCTCCCTCCTTCCCTCCGTTACGGCAGCTATAAATCAAAGGCTCGGCGCTTCGTAGATATTATATTCCCACGAAGAGAGACACGCTCGTCGCCGTTCGCGCGAACGGCGACGAGGAAGACGTGTAAGTAGCTGCGGGATTTTGTAATTTCAATTACATCGCGTTAAACGGCGATAAAATTGCGGTGGCGAGACGCGAAATTGAATGTGCGCTCGGTGCGCGAGATGTACAAGAGAAGAGGAAGGACTCCCGAGAAAACAACCGAAGGCCATATCGGGGCGATTCGCGCTCGCTACGAGCGAGCCGGCAGTAAAGAACGTCGGCCACGAGAAAGGAAGTTAGCCAGACACGTCCGGCGCGCACATCAGAAGCTAATTAAATTCTGGCGTGACCTGCCGTTTCTCGTGCACGGATTTGCGATTCGTTTTCACGCCGATTTCGACACGGCTCCCTTTGCGCTCCAAGTCTGCGCACCCCATTTCTTCGGTTTTCATCTTCCTCCTTCTCCCTCGACTCTCTCAGTTACCCTGTCGCGCTTCTTCTCGACGATTCTACTGGCGCGGGTACCGATAATAGGGACGTCGCGTCCAAGAGCCGCAGACCTCTCTCTTTCTCTCTCTCTCTTTCCAGATCTTTCGGCCCTTACCTACATTACGTACGAGACAAGAGAGGAGAGCGAGCTTCCCGAGCAATCGCCGGCAGAATGAAGCACTAGGAGGCGTTATAAAGGGCTCTGTGTAGTTATTAGAGGTTATGACGGCGGTAATATCTCACTCAGCAGGCTTCTCTGTAATGTTATGGCCACGGTTCTATCCTCTATTTCCTCACGTCGAATCCCTCTCTCGCTCGTCCCCTTTCGTCTTCCTTTCCGCGCCGTTTCAGCGCTCTCTTTTTCCCCGTTCTTTTCTTCCTTTCTCTTTTTCCACTTTCCTGCTCTCTTTCGTCTTCCGTCTCTCTCTCTTCGCGGCCATATCTAGCGTTAAATTCTGCATTCGAGGGGATCCGCGCAAAAAAAAATGCAAGACCAGCGCGAATCGACCGAGTTTGCTTCTTTTTGCCGCGCGTTCGCTTTCCGCAATTTTACATACCTCTCGGCACCTAGCGCTAATCAACGAGAACGCGCGAGTTCTCATTCTGATAACTACCGCCTCTTCGGAACTGTTTGCGAGTCATATCTGTGCACAACTGTGCTCGGTTTGATCGTTCGCGTCGATTGATTCGCGGTTTCCCGTATAATCGCTCCTCGGATTCTTGTCATTAGCGAGCTGCTCGCCTTCGCGCGCGATTCTCTCACAGATTCAACTCGCCGATTTTCCATACCATTTCCAGCCTCAATTGGATTCTCCGCGTCGATCTCTCGGAATGCATAAAATTTCATGGGGACGACCAAGCAACGATTGCACGCAATGCTCTTTACGCGCGCGATCTGCGCTGCGTATTGTTACTCCGATCTCGAAATACAAATTGAAATTCTCAATTAATAATATTTTAAATATCTCCGAGTCTTTATTGTCTATATTCGTGCGTTTCGTAATCATCGTGTACATGTAAGATTTAATGATTGTGTTAAATCAAGACTACACTAGAGAGAGAAAGAGAAGAGTGTCTTTGTGCGACACAATTCGAGGAAACGACCGGTCGCTAATTGAATGTCCGCCAGAATTTCGTAATCCGTCGTGACCGAAGCGCGATGTTACTGTCGGCGATGAAGACGTTACGAAAATGCAGCTCGTGCGCGAACATCTCGCGGGTACCGTTTTGAATTTGTGAAGGTCAACCGAGGATTAATGATCGCCGACGAAAGAGGCAAATGAACCTTCCTTCGTCGCTTACTGCGTGTTTCCTGTACATACACCGCTGCCTCATTAACGTATAACGTATTGAAGATCACTCCGCGAACCTCTCTTTTGCTGCTTCCCTCCTTTTCCCCTTCGTCTCTCTCGTGCCGAGAGATCATCGTCGTTTACCTCCGCTATCCGTTCTCCGATCTCCGTCGGCTTTTAAATTGTTTAGACGGGGTCGCGGAGGACGCGCCAAAACGACCGAGAGGTATTCCGGAACGCGCAGCATCCTGACTCCTTTCTCGACGGAGTCTGATGCGCGCTCCTTGGCTTAGACGACTGGTATCTTCCGTTCGGTGAATAAAGCGGAGGAAGCAGAAACAGGAGAGAGAAGAAGAGAAGGAGAAAGAGTACGTACATTATTCAAATCCCGTGTAGATCCGTATCTGGGAATGTAATTCTAGTGCGAACGCGCGTGGTTTCAGTCCTGTTGTCGAGGTAACACTTAATTTGTCCGGTCGCAACGACAGTAAATTCGTCGTCGTCATCGACCGACGGCGAAAGTGGCGTCGTAAATTTATTGGCAGTCGGAAGTGTGTCTGCCTTTGTGTGCAGATCGATGATACATCGGCTGGATTTGGTTCGGTACATATGTGGGTTATAAAAAGCGTTTATCAAAAACAATGGTGAGACCGTTCGGTTTCGAGCAAAATAGATGGTCGATAATAAAGAAGATTCGAGAATATATATTTCGTTAGATTTAAATATAAATTTATTACATTTAAATTTAACGAAATATATTCTCGAATCTTCTTCATTATCGACCATCTATTTTTCTCGAAACTGACCTGCCTTATCGTTATTATTCACAACGAACGGTTTGCACTTGTTTATATTCATACGAACCCTTTCCATATTTATCAGTTTGTTATATTCTGTCCGAATGTTTCTTGAGACAAATCGTATTACTTTTCAATTCGTTTTATATAACGAACACACGCGTAAAAAAAGAGATTTAATTCGTTCGCGGGAGAAATAATGTGTGGCTGTATCACTTTTTCGAAAAAACGCTCTGCCGCAAAATAAACAACCGCCACTTCCTGTACAAATTTCAGGAGATATTCTTTTTTTTAAACCGGTCTAATCGTAATTAAGGATTGTGGCTGACCGCCATTAGCGTCGTACAAGAGAAAGATGCTCGTAACGCTCCGCTTCTCATCGCGACACGAAATTTCGAGCTACTCGGGAAGCTCTCTCATCTATGGTCTCGTGTCGTCGTCAAATGCTTGTACATACGAGAGTAAACGCGCGCAGCGCCGTGCCCGAGCAAATGATAGAGGATCTAAGTACACTCTCTTTTTCTTACCTACAATCTTACCGGTAATATCAGTGTACGCTTGAGAGGAAGGTGTCGGCACTGTATGAGCCGGCGTGAACCAGAATGAAGAAAAAGAAGAAGCGAGTGGAAGGCGACGTAACGAAAAGAGAGAGAGAAAGAAAGAAATAGAAGAGGGAAAAAAGAAAATGGACGAGTGGCTCTAATTATTACAAATTACCGTGATCTTTGGCAGGCGATCTCTCGGGTTACAATTCCACCACCGACACACGTAACAGACAGGAAGATGGGGCACTTTCCGAGGATAATGACGGCCGGATGGTTAATTGAAAGCACGTCCCGGCTCGCCCGTGAAATTTCGCAAAGTCCTACGACCTAATGCTCACCCCCGAACCTATTCCGGTATCTCTTTTGATGACTCAAAAATCACCGCTAACGACGTGACAGCGGTTCTATTGATGTAACTTCTATTTTCTTTTTCTTTATTATCGGTGCTCTGTCTATCTTTGAGTCAGCACCGGCGAAATTGATGGCTGTGAACGCCGTATTAAATATAAGTTTTAAATAAAAACATTTATACGGAGCTCATCTTGGAACCTGTTGTCTTATTGTTTCTCCGAACGGGAGTGTTTGTAATTGTACAAATTTGTTCTCCCGCCGGTGTGTTATTATTTCTCGCTCATTTTTCGAAGGTTTTTAGCTTGTTGAGAAAAAAGTAAAAAAATCATTGCGGTAAAAGTTGGTTTTCTCTCAAAGATGCGTATATCCCGAGAATTCCCGTAGTTACGGCGCCCCTCAATCAAATTGACCCAGTTCGTGCAACCGCGAGCGTAACCGGTATGTTGCAGGCAGTGTCGAGAAAATTGTGGAGCACGCGCCTGATATTTCTGATGTTAGGTCGGCGAAAGTTTTTGACCGTCGCGATTACTGCACGTGGTTTCATGTAGACAAATCTTTTTTTTTACATAAATTATTTTCTACATACGATTTTTTTATAGTAATATAACATAATAAAATAATTTTATGTTGCAAATTTCTGTAGAATCTTGACAAGAAGATATACATAATTGCCAAATTGTATGTATTCTTTTTTTGTATCTTTCTCGTACAGATTAAAAGAACACATTTTTGTAAATAGAGCGCGTCGCTAATTTTACGACAGAAAATCGTTGACTCAACGCGGTTTCGTGCCAATGTGGTACACGTGTTTTCAAACCGGACGGTCGCCTTGAGTCGGGACAGAAGAGCGAAACAGGCACGCAAGTGTACGTTATGTAGGCCGTATGTATACGTGGATGTAGTATATATACTTTGCTTCTTGCGGTCTTAAAGGTCTCTACCCGTTGTGAGGATCCTCCTTTCTCTCCGGTACGCGTCACGATTTCTTACCGGTTCGATTATCCCGTCCTCTTGCCATCCTTGTTTCTCAGAAGGGAAAGGATTGTCTTTCTTTCCGTCTCTCAAATTCGCATCTCGAATTCATCAAATGTCACTTAGCAAGATCGTTGCCACATACGCGCTCCTGAATTAAAAATTTGGCGTTTGTAAAGCGCCTTAAATCCACAATCGCCGTTCCATTACACATGCATCGAATAATCATAACAATGGAGCGGAGTTTGGTGATTCTTTCTCTACGCATGTATGATTGAATTTGCTAATGCGATCTCGCTCGTAAGTCACGCTCTCTCAGCGAGAGACTCGACCCTCACGGTCGTGATCGTATTAACGGTATCGTGTCGATCTAATAATGTTCACCGAAATCGTGATGTCATTCCATCGACCAAACAGCATTACATATCCTTTTGTCCCGCGCGCGGATCCCGTAGCGGAATTTCATTTCGTTAGATATCCAATTTAAGTCGGAGCGCCAAATTGGAGGTTGCACTTTAAACCGCGGTAAGAGAACGTCGTCGCGGCGGCGGAGCAATCAACTTCCGTAGCCCCGACTGGTCTCTCCATCGAACTGCACAATATCACTTTCGACATACACAACCCGTATCGCTGAGCTGAAATTACGTGTATCGTATTTTTTTATAAATCATCCGAACCGCGCGCTATTACGCAATTACACACACGCGTATCGCTGACTGTATACAATCACGCACTGAACTCGAACCTCGAACCGCAAAAAGTTACATCACGTTACGTTGTTAGTCAATCGCGCGAAAAGATGACAGTATAGTCTTTGCTCCGGCACCTGTTCCGATTAATGGGATCGATTGGCGCAGCTAAGTGATACAGTCATCGATTGCTATTCTCGGCGAAGATGGAGAAGAAAAGCGGAGGCCGTTCGTTCGATACAAAAGAACGGTCCACGACGGTGAAAGTACACACACACACACACACACGGCTATCGTGAGTAACCGTGCGGGCGGATACCTTCCGGGTATGATTGTCGGTTACGCAATGTCCGCGTAGCAGAGACGAATGGCATTCGCGACTTTAGCCCGAGTCGATTCGAAACGTCCGGCGTCGATCGGTAGCGACAGGCGCGACCGAAGGACTGCGACGCGAACTCAAAGAAGTGGTTCCCCACTAGGAAGTCATGTCGAGCACGAACCAGATTCGAATGCCTTACGTATCCATATGGAAACCAGACGCGGGGCAACTTTCCCGAATCGAACTCGCAAAACCCGTAATCCCGGCCGCGAGTAATTAACGGAGTGGTGTTTCGGCACGAAGTGGTGTTGCGTCATCGAAGGGAAATCTAATGAATGTAATTGGCCGCAGCGAAGAGTTTTGCAAATGAATCAGCAATTTAGGTCGCGATGATAATTACGGCTCTAAAATAATTTCTATGCAAAGAAAAAAATACCTATTTGAAATTCAGTTCGATTTTACAAAGATGAATCTTCTGCGACAAAGCGTTTTACGTCGGACGAATTATGTTCAAGAAAGACAAGGCTCACAGGGAAAAAAAAATTTACTCAGTAGCAAAGGATGACAATTTCTATCGGTGAAAACCGGTGGTCGTTAACGGTCACGCACTCAATTCTGAATGATTCTAGACGTTCGTATAACTCGGTGGAGACCTTGACGCTTTTTATCCCGACCATCTCTCTCTGTCGCTTTCTCTGTTTCTTTTTTACCGTATACGCGACCATTCCTTCTCGTCGGAACGTGGACGATGCGATTGTCGGATGCGTACTATTAAAGATGTCCGCGAGCCAAACGTCTTGTGGATTATATTTCTGGGTATTCGCGCCGGGTCGATTCCGCATTCCAATTTTGTGTCTTTCAAATAATGACGATATTTTGTGAGATTGATATCACACGATGCGATACGTGAGTAACATTACAAAAGAGTTCTACTGATTCTCTCAGTGAGAACGCGGAATCTTTGTACTACAATTAAAACAACGTGCGCGCAACATGGTCGAGCAATTCAGCATGATCTTGAATACTCGCGGAACAAAAGCGTTGCACAATGAAGGTCGACAAAAAGTCACATGAGACATTGGTAAGAAACGGAAGAGAAGGAAACGTCTTTTTTGTTCAAGGCCCCGCTATTCTGAGATCTTGCCGTGGCACGCGTTTGTCACAGCGGACAAAAAGATTAATTCGCGCGAAGTCGATCGCGCGGCAGATCCCCCGAGAAGGTCAAGCACGCGTCAGTCATCATGGTATTTGCGACCGGCGAGTAGTACTTCAAGTTATACACAATATAGTCTCGCAGCTGTCGTGGAGCCGATTTAATGATTAATGCAAACGTTTCAATTCCGTCCGAGTGAATAGTGACAGATAGCAAACGATTAGACCGCCCGAAAGGCGTGTCGGCTTAAGCGCAAATATGATTTATCGTTGGTACGGATTATTATATTATGAATTTTTATATCGGAATGAGATTTACCGGAGCGAGAAAACTAAATCTTCGATGTGCTTTAAACAGCAACGAGTTTGTTGAATATAGTCAGAAATTTATTTTCAAGTAGGTATATTACAATGAAGTTTTTTTCGTGATTAATTCTCGTTATTATATTTGATATGACGACGGCCGAGTCCTTGGGAGAGCGGCCCACGCGACGCGATAGAAAGAGCCACTTGGCTCGCGCAAGACAATGATTTCTAGCGAAGCGGTTGCCTAACCATCAGCGTCGCTGAGAAAACCACGCTCCCGGCAATTCTCTCGAACATGGACAGAGTAAATATCGATCCGCGACAGTGAAAAGAGAGCGAAAAGCGGCTTGGCAGCCGAAAGAGAGACGGTAAGACAGTTTATTACGTGGGATAAAATCTATTCGTCTCTAAGTGCGGCATCGGGAGATAGAAATAAATTGATAAAGAGGAAATTCGTGCATTTTATGCACTATTAGGCAAGCAATGTAAAAAGATCTTAAGTAAATTAAGATCAATCAATAACTCGATTGAATCGTAAGTAAGTGATTCGAAAGAGCATTAGTGGAGAAGAGATCACATCTGCGGCAAGACGTTCTCGCAAGTCCGAGCTTAATGAAAAAATTTCACGCGAGTGAATTTTCTTGACGTAAGTCAAGAGAAAAAAAGACGAAATGATAAAGACAGCTTACGATGAGAAATATATCGCGCGAATAAACGGCGAGGAAAGAGAAAGAGGTAGATGTATAGGTAGGTAGGTTGGTAGGTTAGGTAGATAAGTAACACAGTCAGGCAATCAGACTATGTACGCTGCGCAAGGTTCGCCGCGGCGTTATTATCTACTTGGGTGGACAGGTGCCAAGAGGTTTGTAAAAGTGCGCGCGCCATGCTCTCTCGCCGGAAGATCGTTATCAGCGAGGAAGAAGAGGAGGACGAGAACGAGGAGATAGAAGAGGAAAGGAAGAACTAGACTGAGAGGAGGCGCTGCTGGGAGACCATGATGTCCAAGACCCGCGCAGAGGACGCGGCGGCGTAGATTCATACGGACGTACTACTAGACGTAGCTGTTGCCAGCTAAAGGCGTATAAGCCTTTAACATTAAGAAGAAGGCAGCGCGGAGCGGCAGTGGCGGCGGATATCAGGAGGAATAAAAGGTCCAGGTAGCATAGTTGCACGCACATTCCCCCGGTTCACAGCCTTGACTCCGGTGGCGAACGAGCCGACTAGAGAGGCAGCGACCGGCAGCAACGAACGGCTGTTGGACGAACGAGAAGGAACGTCGGCCGACGCGGACGGACTAGCTCGCGCTGGGTCCATCGAGAGAGTCGTAGATAGAAGAGAAGAAGAAGAAGAAAGAGAGGAAGAACTCCCCCTCTCTCTCTCTCTCTCTCTCTCTCTCTCTCTCTCTAGCGCGTTTACCAGGCTACGCTCGTTCGCCCGACGATGGCAATTATACGCGCCGGAGCCATCCCGGCTAGATTCAAGATCAGATAATCCCATCTGTCGGTGTAAGCGGTTCGCAAACGATCCCGCGAAGCGATCGGATATCCTTCTCCCGAGTCGCGATTTTTCCGCAAGTCCCGATCTTTCCGACGGAAAGCTCGCCTCGACGCGCCGGCGATCAGGGGGATGAATCTCGAACTACGCGGGCCATCGAGAATGCGTCGATTCTCGCCGATGACAGTACAGGTTCCCCAGCGGTAAAGCGTCGAGAATTCGTTTGGGAATTAAAAGAGAGAAAGAGGTATGTTTTCCTGAGAAAATCGTGTCGCCGGAGAATCGAGCGTGAGATTTCTTCAGCGCGAACTATGCGCAAATCGCGCGAAGAACAACTATCTGGAATTGCAAAACGTGCCACTCGTCTGATTTGATCTGTTTCGATTATAAAGTTTCTATTTATCGATAAACTATTATCGAAGATACACGGGGAAATCTTATCTTCAATCGTTTCACAGCCGTGTTATTTTCGCGAACAGGAAATCGTTTGCTTTCAATCGCGCGCGAGACTGAAATTTATAAAATGTTACAAGTCCCGTATACAATATTATAAATCTTATATGAAACCAACGCACGTTTTTGCCGTGGGATATTATGGCGTTGGTTATAGCTTGGCAGTGAGTTGCAAATTGCAAGATAAAATATTTCGGAAACGTCGACGCGTCGAAAAGAGGACGCGCACAAATTCCGATTGAGAGAACTTCGATCGTCGATCGAAGGGATGCCACTTGTCTCCGTGAAACGTGCTAACGGATACGTGTCTGGCGTGCCAAACGCCTACGTAAGATCTACGCTGATGCCATTCCAATGTTAATTGAGGTGCCTAACGCCTACGAAGCTCCAAGCATTCGCGGTTGGCTTGGCAATCGTCAGCATTGATTACCATTAATTTGATCGTGGAGCCGATAAAATTTCAGCGATAATTCGAGAAACAAGCTAGCGGTATTCGAAACTCGCAAGTCGTTTCACCAACATTGTACGGTAAATACATCATTTTATCTACAGAAACAGCAATAAAAAAAAATGCAAAAATACAAAAAAGCCATGGCTTTTTTATATTTTTACGATATGTGAAATATATAACGTATAATAATTAAAAAAAATATATTATAATTGAGTTATTTTAAATGTAACACTTAATTGTCTCCGAAGAATCGCAAATCCGACGAGGCGATTCCGCAAAGAAACGATAACTCGGACGGAGATCCGGGATTTCTCGAGCGAGTGAACCGTCAACGAAGGCGCGAGACGAAGAAGCGGAGCGAGAACGAAAGCGCGAAGGAGACCACGGTCGCTCCTGGCTGGCAGACGGCAGACGGAGAATAGAGCCACTGTCTGGTCCAGCCGGAAAAATCGGGCTCTGAATCACTGCGCGCGGCCTACCTGCTGCCATATTGAGGAACCCGCTCCTCGGCCCGCTTCTTTTAGCTGATGCAGTCAGGAGTATAAATAGCACTCTTTGAGAATGCTGGAGACACACCACCGCGCGCATGTTCATGCATCACCTCGCTCTGCACCACTTCCACATCTCTCTCTCGGCGCGCTTTTTTCACGCGCTGAGAGATTTGTGCGCACGCATACGCGGCGACGGGGTACACACGCAGAACTCCGATCCCCGATAAGCTTCGCAAAATAGACGAAGACCAAGCTAAGCGCCTCGACTTTCGCAGCACATCCGAGATTGCGAACATTGATCTCGGCGCGAAGACGACCGCGTCGAATCGCGATCTGTTCTCGATCAAATCGCATAATTCGCTTTATGATATAAAGTAAAGCGTTTTTGATAAGAACAAATTATATTCAATTAAGCTTACGGTAAATCCGTACATTGCTTTGCTTGTCGAATACATTTCGATTATTTCGATGATAAAATAGATTGATTGAGTAACAAACTTCTTTCCACGCGCAAATTTTCGCCGGACTCGATGCGAAACAAAGTCATTTCTCGAAATATGAATGCTCGAATCGAATTGGTTACGCGCCGCGAGACAAACGGCGAATTTATCATTGAACGTCGAGAGAGTGATCTCAATAATCGCGCAGCGACATGAGAACGGAGATTAGAAGATGATTTATGCGGCCGGTTCTCGCGTATCGGTGTCTGGGGGATGAAGCGCGCATGACATTACAATGCGTCGATCTTCTCCCGCGATATTCTTCCTCCGCCGCTTTGATTCCGCTTCGTTATAATAGAAACGGCGCCTGCAGCCTTGCGGCGAGAGAGAAAGAGAGACCGACGCGGGAGAGACGTAGGCGTCTTTATCGATGTGCAAGTAATACACCGTGGCGAGTCGTGTTCGCTCTCGAGAGATTCACCTCTTCGTTCTCTTGTCGCATTAAAAAAAAAAAAAAAAAAATCACCGGTTAGTTTCGTGTCCTTGCGGTAGTGCACCTTGGACCTCGAGGACAGGATAACAGCATCTCCCGGTAAGGCCGACGAGAGAGGCCCAGAGCCTCGTCGCGTCCCACGTACACGAAGCGACTCACCTCGTCGGGCCGTTTTCTGCCGGACACCTACCACATCCTCCCGCCACGCGGTAACGCACCAGGAAGAAACGTTTACATCCACGGTTATATATAAACAGGCCCCTTAAACCAGAATAGAGCGCTCGTATCTGTCCGATTTGATTTCGGTCCTTTGCCACGCGGCACACGCGTACACAACACGTAGGCCGCAACTCTCACCACGAAAGAAATGGCGCGTCCGCGCGTAATTCTTTGCACGGAAGAGGATTACATCAATTTACGACGTAGGCTGTAAGACGCTCTTAACGGTGTCTTGTTTCGCGCGTGAATGGTGTTCTTTAAATTAACTGATGTACGCGAGCGGACATCAATGAGATTTTGTTGCGAAATTTACGGCCTATTGCCGCCGTAATTTTATTTCATTTTGAATACATTCACTAGAATACATTATACAGACAACGTAGAGAGATGTGTCTTATGTAAACCCTAATTCTTCTCTCTTCCTGTTTTGTTGCAATATTTATTTGAGAGATTACGAGGTAGATTTAAATATATATGATATATAATATGTCCAAGCGTGTATAAAATATGCAGCATTGAAAAGAAAACGATTTAATGCCGTCTCGCATCCGGAGGGGAGCGAAAAAAAATCTTGCGACGGATTTCGTCGAAAGGATCCGAAAGTACGAACACGTATCGTTTGTGAGAGTTTGCGATGTTCGTGTCTCTGCCGTTTGATAAAATCTCCAGGTCGAAACCACGCGCAGGCTGGTTGATATTCTGCTCAAGCGGGCTTTATGGTTTACGAATACGCGAGGCCCTTTTTTTTAATCTATTTTTTTAAGTCTCTAAATTTTCTAACAATAAAATTACGTCACAAGTCACGTTTCATTTTATTTATATCCATCATTTGTTTGTTATCATTAAGTGGCAAAATATTTTCATCGTGATAGTAGCGAAAAGCGAAGGGCCTTGCTTCTCGAAGAATCATCAGGAGTATGCCCGTTTCGAACGTATATCGTTCGAGTTCGTCGATCAATTGAATCGCTCTCGGATATCGCTATCAGTTCGTATTTTATTTCCGGGACGAGGGAATGCTATTTATGACAACGCGCGCAACGTTCGGATTTCAGAGAAACCTGTGCGACCCGTGATTGATCTGATCCGCCGTCGTCGCGCGCGGTTCTTCTTATATACAAATAAAGCCGTATGAAAGTGCGCTCGTGGCACAGACCACCATCGCTATTAAGTCGCATTGTTCCGCAACCGCGCAACGGTGCATCCATAATCCGAGCGTGCTATCCGAGCGGATACAGTTATGGCCCCGAGGAGCCCCGTATAAGCGCATCCTCTGTCTCTCGGTGTTGACCATTGATCACAGAGATGATCTCCGGGCGTTCGTGAAGTCTGCGAGTCGTGCGAGACGTTGCGATTCAACGGACTTCATCTTTCGCGAAAAGTCCACAGACAGCGCGAAGCAACGATTCGATTCTTAGAGCGAACGATAGCTCCGTATTTATGTCGTCGTTGTACACGACGATGTTATTTTAAAGTAAGTTACATTGTAAAGAAAACAGTGACTCTCTCTCGCGATGCATCTCGTTGCCGAAAGTTGACAGCGTCAAAGAAGTTGGAAGATGACCGCGCGAATAAATTTTATTAATGATTATTTCACGCAAGGATAACGCGTACGTAGACGGATGACGTCACCTGCCGCGAACGTCCTACTCACTGACAGACATCCGCGAGGTCGAAGGCACACACATACATCTGGCGGAGCACGTACACGCGATGCGAACACGCTTGCGAGTCGATGGTACCGGCGCGGTGCCGCACGCGAAACAAGTTGAGGAAGGGGAATCGACGTAGAAGTGAATGAATGTGGCAAAGCGTAGGCGAGCAGTGGTTCTCCAGCTGTATCATCTCCGTTCTGCGATAAGCGCGATAAAAATCAGCCGAGAAAATATATTTGCTGCGATCGATCGAATCAAGAGTGGAATATAGCAGCTTGAGATGACTCTCCAAGATAAAATGTATTACTATGCGAGTGAAGAAGACACTTCGTCGTCTGATCTAAATCGATGTTGCGTCTTATCGAGTAAAACTTGGAAGAATGCCTGAAGCAAATTAATGAAGCAATAACAATAATATTGCATTTCGGTAAAAATGCAAAAATGCCGATTGAAAAAAAAAACGATTTTTGTATTACAAAGATGGTAGCTTCCTACATGTATGTTTATTTACGAAGTGCTGCGCAATATATGTGATTGCACCTAGTCTTATGTGAGCGAGGAGACGACACACGACGCATGCACGCGACTGTTCAAGCATTACCATCGAGAAATAGTATCCGACTTTCATCGTATCGACTAGACGACACACGGCGCTTGATTCATTCATGAAAAACACGAGACTTTATCCCAATTAACACGAGTCTCCACTCAATTCATACGACCGCGGCGATGATCATTAATTTCCCGAGTCGCGTTGAGACTCGCTTGGTCGATACTCGGCATCGGATGCAGGATCGCGAAGACGGAGAGAACCGAGAGAAGATTACGGGATGAGAGTGAAAGAAGAGCCTGTATACTTATAAAGCTTTTCTTTTATATGTCTACAACCCCTTTCATATATCATTATCGCAAGCGATGTTTTCCCCCGGCATCGACACTTTTCTCCCCGCTAAACATTGTCGGATGTTATCTCTCCCTGTCCGTCGGGCGCGCATCCATCTCCCGCCACGATAAACGTTAATTCGCACCGCTGTCGCTTTATTTTTTCGGCTACATTGTGCAACATCCGCACGTTGTTGCGACACACACACACGCGCGCGCGACGCCCGAACATAAGTACGCGCTCTATCTTACGCGGCGTACATACGTGTCGCGGTCGGCTTGTCGCGTTTTCGACGAGACGTGGAATTCGGCCTTGACGGAGAGACCGAGATAAGAGAAGACGCGGCAGTCTCTCTTCCGATGAGACCTCGCCCTCTTCCCACCCGTCGTCGCGGGAATGAATTTTTCCCCCTTCGGCACTTTTCCCCGCGAATCGATCCCGCCGCGCAAACCGGTCCACTTAGAGAGGCGCATAGTAGCGCCGATCGAGAATACCTCGGGACCACGCTGCCGATCCCGAGCGCGAGGATATCTTTAGAGCTATGCGCGCGAGAGAAGAGAATCTTCTCTCTTTCTCTCCGCATGAATACAGAGCAATAGCACGAAGCGGCGGCATGGAGCGCGCGCGCAAGTCGGAGTGTTTGTTACGTATGATCAAACATTTGCCTTTAATTGGCTGACGTTATAACGCATCGGTCCAATTAGGAGCCGACTAGAATAAATCGTTTAATCGGCGACAATGATTTATATTCTTCTTGTACCTCGGAGGTATAGTCCGCAGTTAGTTCGGGACCCGGACTTGCCTGAAAGCATCGTCTAAAACAGATATAATCGCCGAGATTGTGTGTGGCCGTAGTTATTATTCGCTAGTTTTAGTTTATAAAAAATATATCCGTAGTTATTTTCTAAAGCGATGGGGAAAGCTGAAGTATCGACACTTGTATGTATAAACTATTCTTATCCCGAATCTCGGACAATGTAAAGGACGTGTACGTGTCTTCGAGAATCGCCGTGAGAAAATCGTGATCGTTCGCGACATGACTTTCAGTTCCCCAAGTGGCTCTTCTCCCGCGTGAAAGTCCGGACGATCATCGGACATGTCTGTAGAAAGTACTTCCGCTGACATCTCTCGTTGTTAACATTCGGAGATCAGTTGCAACAGTTTTCTGTTGACTGAGATAACACCTCTTCAGCAATATCTATTTATGTCCACTATTCCGGAAAAACGTCGTACAAAGACGCGTGACGGCATCACGTAAGTTTCGTTTATCGCTGATGCAACTCGGCAAATGTTGCGATGTTGTTTCAAAACCGCTAATGCGCTATGCAGGTTCACGTGTAGTTTATTCTTTAATGATTATCGACTGCCGGACGAAAGTTCAAAGCGTCCTACGCTCAAATCGCCGATGAACTTCACTCACGACGGCAACCAGGAAGAAATGATTCGAGCGAGAGAATTCAAGCTTCACGTGTAACCGTTTATCTACGTCGCGACGCAGTCGTCGTCGGTCGATCCGATATGTGCCACGTAGAATACGAAAGTGCCGCCGCTATATATATATATATATATAACGCCGAGAGTATAGTAACTCTGATGAACCGCCGCTCTTCCTTTCAGCGATAGGCGCAACACGAGCACGACAACCGCACTCGAGAAAACGTGTACTCAATCATACCTGAATGAGCGACAATTAAAATCAGCCGCTCGTATTCTCTCCTGCAACAACTATTCTCGTCATTGTCAAGATTGCTCCCGACCGAACTGGATCCGCCATTGAACAACGATTTTACGGCTATGCAGAACGTTAACGTCGATTAGGCCTTTGATTGCATCTAACTAAATTCTTCTATTTTTTCTTTTTCTTTTTTTTTTGTTCTGTCGCAGGTTGGTGGAGATCGTAATCCAATGCGGGGAAAACCCGATCGTCGGCCGAAGGTAATTAAGGGCTGCCAGGAGCAGTTCACACCTAGTCCGCAGGGAAGTAATCAACAGAGACCTGTTGACGCAACCGCAACGCGACTCGCAATAAGCCGCGTCGTCACTATTTAATCGCTTGTCTCGTCTAGAAAAGGAGCGAAAAGAAATCCGAACCGCTCGCGCGAGTTCTCATCATCGGAGCTCCGTAAACGTAACAGAGGAAACGCCTAATGGGCCGCGAAGTCGACCACTGGTTACGCGGCCGCTGATGGAAATACGCGGACGAAACGCATTACGAAGGAACTAGCTCACGAGCACGCATGTCGATATCGATATCTCGACACTCCTCGTCCGAATTAATCATCCCCGTAGTTCGCCACCGCCGGACGCTAATACGATCAGTTAGTTAAACTGCGAGCGGAATGATAATCTGCGAGTCATCTTGAGATTTGCAATCTTTCGCGATCCTCGCAGTGGCGTAGATGCAATATTTTCGATTTCGGTTGTATTATATTAAGAACAGAGCCTAAGAACTTTCGCTCATGTATTTTTTGTTTTCACATGTTATTTTGACGATTGAGAAACGTTTGCGAGTAATCAGTATTAAGAGCGCGAAATCAACGTTTATTAGACCGTTTATTTGCTACACGCTTTATTTACCGACGGTGTGCAAACGAGAATAAAATCGTCGCGATTTTCGAAGCGTGTCACTTTTATAGACGTGTTGTTTAACCGACATTATTTGCCATTAGTTGCGTCGTGCAGTTTCACCGCCGCATGACAATTTCAGATTTAACTACTATAAAGATCGCTATTAAAAGAGTTTAAGTTTTACGTAACATGCAACTTTACATTTTCAAGAAAATTATTCATCTTCTATTATTCTTCTTGTAATTTGGCTGTTGCGCAATTTCTACGTCACTGAGATAGAGTCGAAATTGTCTCATTGTCAGCAAAAATATGTACATTGTAATCCGTGTCTTAGTCGACAAAACTTTTCCGCGGCTGTTTGAAGACCGGTCATCAGTCGATCCGATTTACATGCAAATAGTACCCGCTTTAACGGTAGTATCTCATTGTCAACCGCCGCCGTAATAATGGCTCTGACGCAACCTGTGACATAACGTCTCGAACTCGCTTACATAGTTGCGTCGCGCTAACGAAGAGAAAATGCGCTTTGCTTTTGCAAACCGCGCTGTGTATTACATTTGTGAATTAATATTAAGTATATAACGCTCAAAACTAGTTTCAAAACTGCATAAGTCGTCCGAAAAATCACGACCGGACCTGTAAAGGTCAATTAGTGATTCGTGTGTGTGCAGAACATCTAATTAATCTCACAACGGTAAAATATCCCGGAAGCATCCTTATCGGACAATTAGATGCACGCTTGCGTATAATTGAGGATGATCGTATAAAGCAAAACCTGTCTAAAACTGAATATAATCGTACGGAATAACCGTTAGCGGTTGATAAAAATTATCGATTATCGTGGGTCGAGGGGTATTACATTATTAGATGCGATAATTAAAGTTTTACGACCTTTGAGAAGGTGTGCACACACGGCAAACAAACCAGTGGGTAAATAGCGGTGGATAAAAGCCGCGATGAATCGCCGCGCCGCGATGGGCGTTTTCGACAAACACTCGTCGGATCGTAAAGGATCAAACGGTGTTCGAAATATCATTGCCCTGGAAGAACAACGCCTCGATGACGCGCAAATTATGTTTTTACAGTTAATCGTTTCGAACGCGATTGACGAAAAATCCATCTTAAACTCGATCTTCGACCGAGTTTATCTTAATTGATCTTTTGAATCACAGACCACGGTGAGAAATTTCGCCGTTTACGATATAGCTACTATGTAATTGATATGTCATTTGATTCTATTTGATGGCGACTGACAAAAAAGTACGCGATAATATTGTTTTTGTTGGAAGAATGTAAACAATCGTTTTATTATTTCCAATTTCTTTTCATCGGCAAGAGGAAAATCATTAAAGATGAAAAACACGACTCGTTTCCAGTTTCTATATATTTTTGCTGTTATTTCTTCCATGAACTCGCTCTCTTATCTCATTTTATCTATATGACTTGATGAGTCTGCGCGCACATTTGTACGACCGGAGAGACTCCAAAGTCCCGTCCGCCAATTAGAGTGAGAGATTTCTCGGAAAGTTAGCGCGTGATGTCGGCGTAAACGGCGTCTACGAATGTATTTAGATCGCGCTGAACCTATAAACCCACAGGGGCCCTCCCCTCCCACCCGTCGGTCCAGATTTATTATCCGGCAGGACGTAGGCAGATCGCCCACCACACCACCGCCGGACCCCGTGCTTCCCACGCATCTCTCATTCGCCGATACCTATTTAGTCGCATCGGGGGTTGCCTCGGGTTAAACTGACTCGCCGCGCGAGTTCGGCGCCATTAAAACAACGAGTTAGAATGTGAGCAATGCGCGTTCATTCGATAGTTCTTGCAGCGAGAGATGTTGTTGAAGGATAACGTCTGCTTAGACTCATCCGAAAAAAGCGAACACAACTACGTTGTATAAGAAATTGATATTTTATATCTTATTAATTATTTTATTAATATTTTACAATGAGTTATGAAAAAAAATTCCCCCCCTATGTGATGATATTAATATCTACAGAAGAGTTGTTTTAATAATGAGAAAGAAAGAAACAAAAAAACTTGATTCCGGGGTCAAGCTGTCAACCTCTAACATACTAACAAGGAAAATTTACCATGTAGAAGTATCTTCTCGGCAGCGTGACAAGATTCTGTCCGGATGCTCGACAGACGACAAGCATATGTACGTACATACATACCGCTAGATACGCTTGATGAAGATCAAGCAAAGCGGCGCTAAACTCAGCAGGTTTTAACCCACACGATCGCGTCATCTTCTTATATCTTCGATGACATCATTCGTAGCTATCTGTCGCGTCGCAGACAGATGAGGGTTAAAGACCTCGGAAGTCAGTCTCTCTGAACGAGAGACCTGTAGTCTCGATTAATCCTTCCCCCCTTTTCCCCAGCTCGGGAATTAATTTCACGTTGGCGTGACACGCGCGAATGGATCTTGTTTTGGCGAGAAATGGATCGCGCGCTCGCATACACTTACTTTTGCTCCGGTAAAAATAACGCAAAGCAAAACAAAGTTAATCCCCCTTACGCTCTTTTGTCCAGCAAACTGGCATCTTAAATTCGCAACGTGTTATTATCCGACGCAAAAGACGTTACACATGTATACATCAATGTTGCAATGCCCATGCCGTTGTGTCCACGGCAAATTATATTCATTTCGTATAATTATTACAAAAGACGGACGTGAGCGATAGGGGGTTGAATGTGTTATTACCTGAAATGCGACACATGGCGATATATGTATATACATATTGCGTCTCGGGAGGGGTAATAACACGCTCGCAGCCGCTATCGTATTCGCATTCGCCGCGCGCAATAATTCCGCGTGACAAGTGTAATTTGCATATAATTTGTCGGGTTTCATCTAAAGACCATTTACGCGCCACCTTCGTTGCGCTTCGCTCCCGAAGAGATCGTAACGTTAGGGAGCAAGTCTCGGTCCACCTGCATCCTCGGTCGCGGAGAGTGGAAGAGAGAGAAAAAGAGAGAGACGAGACACGCTTCTTCAGGTCTTTATTAGGCAAATCGCGCGGTGGTACCGTTAATCGCGTTGCGCGGATTATTCACTATGTAATTTCTATCCGCGGCGCGATTTCAAACGTTAAGCATCTTAACGGAACGTTAACTTCTCGTTTCCACGAGAAGCCGAGAGCCGCTAACCGATATTACACTGGCGCGGCAAATCGCGCGCCGATAATTACGAATCATCGTCAGTGACGGAATAATCTGTCAGCGTCGATTTTTTTTTTTTTTTTTTTTTTTTTTTACTCTTTTTCCTTCGCGCCACGTTAGCCTCCTGAACGTGTTTTCCTTTTCGCCTCGCGTTTATCGGCGCGCGATTCGCGACACACGCCTTCAGGCGCAGTCATAAAATAATTAGTAAATAAAGAGCCGCGACGCATGCAACGAACAAGAGCACATTGATTGAGTCTCGCGTGATGCTCGTGATGTCCTCGACTAACGCCTCATCATCCTGTCTCACGGCGACATTAAAGTGTCATTTACATAACAATTAATCCTTGGAAAGAAAGAGAAAGAGAGAACAGAGAGAAAGAGACACGTGTCGTAAACTCGCTAGGATCTTCTTGTAACAGCCCGCGACGATGCGTTGTTGTTGATCGCAACGTATAAACTGGCAAGAACCTGGTGTGAACAGATCCGTAAGACCGAGCGATTTGCAACGATCGTTACGTAACGCGAGCGCGCATCATCGGAGATGCGGCCCTCCTTCGTGATGAATAACGGGGAAAAATTGTCGTGTCGATCTCACCATCGCCTTGCTGGAGTCGAGCGGCGCGGCGCGACGAGAACCGCCCGCGGGATATAAATATCGTGGCACCCCGAAGGTGGAGGGATAAAAATTCAGTGCGCGAGCACGATTTACGCCCACAGCAACGCGAAGCTGGGCGACCGCCCTGGCTGGCGATAATTAGCGCATGTGACGGAACGATCCGTCATCATCGATAATTATGACGATTATGCGAGAGCGCGCGAGAAGAAGAGAAAGAGAACATATATACGCGCACACATAACACAAGTACATACACATGTGCGGCGTCATCGCGTGTTAATGCGTCCGGCCGTCGTGCCGCTCCGCACTGTCCGATTGGCGCGCCCGTCGGGCTTAATTGCGGCTAAGCTACGAAACGTCGATTAACGATCGCAATAACCGGGCGCCGCGACAAGCGCCTTAAATCAACGGCGACCGACAACGACGGCGGACGCCCGATACGACCGATGATAGTCCCTAGCGTTGCGCGAGCGCGATCCTTTATCTGCGTCGCGCTCCCTTCAATGCCCGCTCATGCGGCACAGCGTGTGTTGCGTAGCGTTGCATTTGCGTGCCGCGCGCATCCATTTCCTCCTACGACCGGCTCTTTCTATCTCCCTCCCGTTTTCGTTGCAGAAGCAACTGAACGCACGCGCGCAAAGGCGAGATTGTTATTGCTGTAATTTCGTCCGGTTGGATTTTCTATCTCGTACGTACTAAGAATTGATGTTGCATTAATCAAAGTACTTCTCCGATGATAACGCCGACTCGATTCGTCAGACGTCGTCGTCGTCGTCGTCGTCGTTCTCGTTGACTGTCTAAGGCGATTGACCGACTACGCGTGCTTCGTTGAACAGCAATGCTCACAGGATTATAATACTTTGTTCACCGTTAGAACGCGATAAAAAAAATTTATAAATAAAATATATATATGTTCTTTCGTTGTTAAAAAAAAAAAAAAAAAAAAAAACGTACTGTTCCACGCGATGCAGAATAACCAATCACTATTCAATAGTTCTTCCATCTATTACAGAGCCAAATAAAAAAAAAAAGAAGCAATTGTTAATATTCTTCGCATCAGAGTCTACTATGCAACTTCTTGCTTGAACTCTCAATCTCATCAGCCGATCTGCGTTACAATTAATGAGTAACAACGAAGGCCGCGATAGAGATGTATCTCTGCCTGCGCAACTCCTCATTCATTATTATGTAATTCCACGTTAAGACGTGTCGCGTCCCGCCGCTCTCTCTCCGCAAGAAAGAGAGATGGGTCTGACACGACGCATGCTAATCTCGTTGCTCGCCGCCTGCGCGAGTAATTAAATGCGAACGAGGGGAGAAAACATTTTCTCGACGATAACGAACATCCCGCCGTAAATTACAAGGACGAGCGAAAATCACGGCCGAAGCCGTCGCTTTCTCTTCACGAGAAACGGAATTCGTTTTGTGTCCAATCATTTTCTGCCTTTAAATAATATATATCACTTCGAACGCATTAATTGAAGAGATGACGCAAAAGGAGTGTTCTCCACATATGCCAGAAATTATTTCTTTTTTTTTTGTTTTTACAAAAATGTACTTGCTTCGTCTGTATTTTTAATATGATCGCGAATATAAATTGTACGTTAAAAAGAACGCTTTCACTCGGGCAATTTATTTGTGTTATAACTGGTCCGGATTGCAAAACGCTCGTTGTACAAACACCTTTAAAAATGGCACGCGTGTAGGACGCGCTGCTTTTCGTATTGAGTTATTTGTACTTGAGTACCCTTGACAACGCGTGCAATCGTGATGACCGCCTTTCTCTCGTCGAAAATCTCGTCTGATATAACCAATCAGATTTCGCGCGTAGGAGGTGTAATTTTGTTATCGTCGTCGCATCACAATTTTGTCAAATACAATTACACATGAAACTTTCCATGTAATATAAATAATTGTTTTTTATCTTATGAAAAAAATATTTGAAAAAAAGTGAGTCATTACGTGCATATCTATAAAATTGCGCAAACCGCAAGCGGATTGCACGCTATGGAAATTCATCGAGCGATGTTCCGCAACTTGAGACACACTGAAGTACCACTCTCGCTCGCATAGAGATAGAGAATACCAAGGCCGTTAGATCACGATTCGCGT